>OY735242.1:35850576-35858076 GCA_963457665.1 Thysanoteuthis rhombus | reverse complement strand
GAGGAATAACCATTACAACGAGATAGGAAGAGAATCGTAAGGCTTATATCTTATTAGTAAAAAGCAAAATAGTTTAATTCTTTTGAACCGATCAATGTTTAAAGAATCTGCCTTCAACCAAAAAAAGGTCCCAGTCCAGCTCAGATCATGGATCCTAACCAAAAGACTGAGAAAAAAATGAGAAGCATGCAACGCGCACATGAAAGAATCATGCTCAACCTCACATGTCACAAGACAGCATAATACATCATGGGAAAAACAGGAGCCTAAGACATCATAGAATACATTAGAAAACTCAAATGGCAATGGGCTGGTCATGTTGCAAGAATGACAGACAATCGATTAACATCACGACTCACAAGATGGATCCCCAGTAATCACATGCGTATCTGAGGCCGTCAGAATACACTATAGAGAAACGAACTAGACATGTTCAGAAAGTATTGGCTCTGCAACGCCCATGATGGAGAAGTATCACGAACCCTGGGGAAGGTTTATGTCCAACGACGGGCATTAAAAGACTAATGATGATTATAATGATGATATTACCCGACAGAATGATTATAAATTGCGTTATATTATATTGAAACCGTATTTGAAATGATCTCCCTTCATCACAAGGAGGATGTATCATTTCGCCTAAACAACGCAAATAGAATAAAACATTAAATTTCCTGCAGCAGACCCATTTTCTTTCGCTCAATAAAAATCGTCACGGGGCCAACATCTTTTCGCAACATGTCGTGACAATCAATAAAAACATTGAAAATCGGGGTGATCAATGAATAAAATTTCTCCTCTCGTCTTTTGTCGGCCGGTGTTCATTGAAAAAGTCTGAATTCTCAAAAATCAAACAGATCTAAACTAAGGGATTACTTTAGCATAAATCTACATTACAAATTGAATCCCCAACTAAAAACTTATTTAGAGAGAGAGGAATTTAAAATATAAAAAAAGTTTACCTGGTCCCTCTGTTTCATTTCGTCACGCCCATGTGCCCTACGGTGGCTTTTAAGACCAGCCGCTGACCCACAAGGTACAAAGCACAACGTATGAGAGACGAAAGTACGACTACCCACGGGATTGATTAAATCAGTCACTGAATGGCAGTCATGTGCACTTTCATATGTCTCTTTAGTCCAGGGCTCCTCTTACACACCCTGCTGCATACTACGAGTTGGAGGGTGAAAGATTGCTCTGATTTATTGTAACTGATATGGCCTACCTTTCAAAGGAGAGTATGCCCACAGACATCACACTCCCTGTCCTATACATTCTCCGGCAGATCCACAGAAGTGAAAAGCCTGTTTCAGTTCAGCGTGCCTAATAAATACATAACCAGCCAAGCGGATCAACTTGAAATCGAAAAAAACTTAGGTTGAGAGTATCGGTTGATCGTTCATATGTGCTTGTTATATATCGACTGACATCCGAATTGCATTGAGCATATCGGTCCCGGTTCGATCACTAAACTTAAGCAATATTGAACCTGATCAGTACTTAGATTGGTGACCTTTTGGTAATACATAGGTGTCGTAAGCAGCAGGAAATATTGTCGAGATACACCCAAGGCGATCCTGTTAACCCTCTCAGAGAAAATCGATCTCTACACTAATGCAATAATGCAAGCCAAAAATTCTCTTACCCTACCCCTTGAAACCTTTGACTGGCCTGGCTACGAAAGAAAAAAATGAATGAATTTATCGACTAACAAGTACACGGCAGAAGAGTTTTCCAGGTACTTGCAAAGTTACAGGACCATCATAGCGGTTAATCACGCACTTGTTAGAAGTGGACAAACAGACTCAGCGTATTTGGATCGAAGATGTGTATATAACATGTCTCTTGGGGAATCTCTAGTTGAATAAGATCGTTTCACTCATAGTAAAACAGAAGACAAATATGACTATCCTAAAATTACGTGTTCCCCAGTGCTGTCTAAATGACGGTATACAGATATAAGTATTTCATTGAGCTTAGTGTTTCTCTGAATTTTTGAGATGAGGTACTATTATCAATTCTATTATGGACACATAGCGCAGTGGTTACAGAATCAGACAGAATAACTGCAAGTAATCTAATGGTTCTAGGTTCAATCCCAGGGTGAGACAATAATAATTCGAAAATACTACTACTGCTAAGAGGGGAGTGCAGTCAATATACCCCCGCCGGTTAAATAAAGGGTTCGGTTCGTTACTTCCCGACACCTACCAGATGATACCTGATGAAGGCCGTAGAGTACAACGGCCGAAACGTTGTATGAAAAACAACCAAGATGAGGATAGTCCGAATAATAATAGAAATAATTGCAGTGAGTTTGTGTAATAAGAATATCGTCTACATCAGTAATGCAAATGAAAGTATATTAACTCCATCATTTACACGAATGGGTTTATATATACTATGTCAGTTACATCCCTTAGCTCAACAGAAGACTTCTGCACATTGCTAATATTTACGGGTTTTCTGCTTGCGTTCGACAACATACGAATACATAAAAAGAATTACCAAAAGGTTGAGTTGTCAGGCGAAGAATTTTAGGACTATTTGTAGAATCGCACAGATTTTCGGATGACATCGTGTTTGAAGCTGCGTGTCAAGCTGGATGTTGAAAATAACTTGTTTTCGTTATTTTTTTCTTATGCAGAAGAAATAAACGAATGCGTAGTTAGAATTTAATTTTTAAAATAGGATATTCTACATCCGGGCAATGATTTAATTTTTTCTGTGTACTTTAGGTCACTCAAAGCAACGTCTTTCTCTTCACATCAAAGGGTTAGTAAGAAGGGAGTTATTTATGCCACTGAATTAAGACCAGTGAAAAAATGTTATAATAGTTTATTGGTGCTAAAATTGTCAAGTTGGAAACACTTAAAATATGACGTGTTTAAAAGGAAGACTAAAATGTCTAAACAAAAAAGCAACAAGAGAATTAAAATGACTCATAAGAGTTAGAAATACTAAAAATAAAGAGTTATGAGAGAATTTTTTTTAGATTAATAGTGGTTAAGGCATTTGCTCACTCTGGATTTTAAAATGTCGAGTTGACGATTTCAATAGCTGTCAATTGTTCGTGTGTGTGTTTCAGTATTTCTGTCAACAAAACCAAGCAAATGATACATAACTTCTGGAACATTTTTCAAGTTTTCACTCTGACACCCGCGCACCATCGAAACTGGAAATAGCATATGAATAATTTTTTTTTTTTTTAAAGGAATTAGAATCTGAAACAAATAGTCTAGAACTAAGCTGAAAATCCAAGCTAAAAACACTAACAGCTCAGGGCATTAGTATTGATTTTTTTCAAGGTCGCAGTATAAATAGATTGTTTAGATTGTGACACTCGATGTCAAATACGGTGCCATTCGAAAAATTATGCTCTTGACTCAAGTTAATTTTTAGGAGATCGTTGAAATCCCTTACCCATATTTTTTCTCATATCTGAGACAAGGCTTCATCACTACCATAGCCACCAAAGGTGGAGAAAGATTCTTTTTCATCTATTAGTGTGTTTTTGTGTGTTCCAGCAATCCTGGCTATGCTGTTTTGTCTACAGACTTGGAAATTGGCATCAGTACTCCACTAGAAACCTTCTAATTTTTTTCATTTTTTATTTTGGAAGGAACGGTCTTTTTTCATTTTTGATGGTTTCAGGTGGAAAACGCCTCTGATGTCATAACTAGAGTTAATTCTGACCATATTTATTCTTCGATGGAATCTTTTTACATGACTTCAAATTTTGACTGTACGGGTGTTCAATCAGTTTTTTTTTTCTTATTGCAAGTTGTAAACTATTTTATTCGGACCTGTTTCTTCGTCTTTGTTGTCTTTATCATGTCTCAGCCGCTGTGTTCTCTGGCCTTCATATTTGAGAGTCCTTATTAAAAGGTTTCTAGATAACGGTTCAGTCAGAGTTATAGCAATAAAAATAGTAATGTTCAATTGGTCTATTTCTGGGTACAAGAGAGGGAGAGAGTTAGCACCATTTATTTGAAAACACCATCGGACACCCAATGGATGGGATCCCAAAAGCTTCAAAAATTATAGTTCTCCGACTGTATTTCTACTGACATTGTATAATGAGAAGTCTAGATGCTGTGGGGTAAGACTCCACTCACATTTCTATGATTGCTACCATCTTTTATATTTCATGTATAAGAAATGAGAAATTATAATATATATATATATATATATATATATATATATATATATATATATATATATATGTATGTATATATATATATATATATATATATATATATATATATATAATGGTTTTGATAGGATGAAATAACCCCTTGTGTATCGATGGCGTAAATTTTGGTACATCGGTAAGATTTGTCAATTCAGCTCAATCAGGAGACACCATTATCAATCAGTTGGTTATGTT
This sequence comes from Thysanoteuthis rhombus, assembly GCA_963457665.1. NCBI lineage: Eukaryota > Metazoa > Mollusca > Cephalopoda > Oegopsida > Thysanoteuthidae > Thysanoteuthis > Thysanoteuthis major. Next base: position 35,853,686 of record OY735242.1, on the reverse strand, counting down.
TTCAAATCACGGTAAGAGGTGTGTATATTTTTACTCTCTTGAACTTGGTGAGGATTGTTCTTCTTGTTCTTGTAATGATATAAAAAGTCGACTCCAGATTTGGACTGCAGTTTGACAAGGATACATCCGTAGATACAAGAAGCTCATGAATGATAATTCAGCCTTTGGTTCGGCTTTTCCATAATTAATTGATAGTGTATGTCGATTTATTGCCAATTTTCGTTGGTGTAAACCTTCCCCTGGATTCGTCACACAATGTTCAAGCTTTTTTTTTCAGGAAAGGCGTATCAACTCGATGATATAGCCAGCAGACAGATCTGATCTCAATCCAATGGGAAATTGAAGAAAATATTTTTTAAAAATGATCCACGACACCCTGCAAAGCTGATCTATCAATCATTATCCAAAAATGTTGGAACCAGTTTGAGGGAGCATATTATTCTTCATTAGTGAGATCCATGCCTTGAGAAATATCATCATCATCAATATAAGTCTTTTGTCGTCCGTCGTTGGACATAGACCTTCCCCAGGGTTCGTCAGACTTCTATATAGCAGGGGTCTCGGAGCCAATATTTTCTGAATTTGCTTAGTTCGTCATTCAATCTTCTATTCTAACGTTGTGAGTCGTGGTGTGAAGATGATAGGTCAAACTGCTGATTAGCTATTGTGTCCAAGATATATTATATTCTCCTGACCTCTTTATCATGGGCATTGCGGAGCTAGTACTTCCTGAATTTGTCTTGCTCGTCACACCATCTTATTTTTTCTATCGGCCACAGTTTCGCTTACGATCTCTGGGGATCCACGGTGTGAGTCGTGATGTCCACCGGTTGTCTGTCATTCTTGCCGATCCATTACCATTTGATTTTTCTGATGGATTCTATAATGTTTCGGACTCCTGTTTTTTTCCCCCGGATAAATTGTGCTGTCTGGCGATCTCTCCATGTGAGGTTGAACATAATTATCTTATATTTTATTATTATTTTATATGTATGTTCCATAGTTTTCAGGTCTGTCTCTTGGTTAGGTTCCATGTTCCAGCTCCATAAGTGACTATTAGGAGGATGCATTGCTTGATTATGTTGCGATACTCTAACGTTTACAGCGTATACGGGGTCTATGCTTTGTAGAGTGATGGCCTTCATGACTATGGGAATTTCCACTGATTGGAAGGCCTTTTTGAAGTCAATAAATGATACAGCGAGTGATATCTTGTATTCTGCTCTTTTCTTTCAAGTTGTTTATCAAATGCTATGGTCGCACAAAAGCAGTGAATCGGTTAGTGATGATTTTTGTGGAAAGATTGTATCAAATCTCACTAAATTATAGAAAAGGTCACTCAAGGAGCCAACCCTCACCCAAATCTCTAGCTCTGTCTTGCTACGCCATTAATTGGTTTCTTCGATTCGTTGTTCTTACGGACGAGACTGAAACATTTTACGCTAATACTAGCAGGGCTGGTTTGTCGCTCAGTAGAAACCGTTCCATAACAAACGTATTTCGGAATCAGACCATGTCGGAGATAATCAACAGAAAAATAGGGGAAAAAGGTTGTCAATAAATGTAGCTCCTCTCGCCTCTTATTGAGAAGAGATCAGAGATAAATTTAGCATAAAGGTATATTGTGAAATGAATCTCGCACACACACACCTAAAACCTTTTCGGTGGTAGAGATTTAAAAAAAGTTTTTCTAGTTATGATAAGGAATATATGTTTAAAATTTCAGCCCTCAATTGTGAGTGGCAAAGGGATACAAGATTACCTTCCTCAGAGCACCAGGAAACTTTGGTCGTGCGCCTTGTTGTAGCAATTATAGTAGTAATAGTTTCTTGGCACATTTCCTGGAAATGCGAATGGGGATTTGTCACCTCAGACCCCATTTTTATTCATAAGACTTGAAGTCTTAAAGTCCAAGTTCTTTCGGAGAGACGGCAGAGTAAAAACCAGAAAGAGCCAGAAACGTCAATACATTGAAATGAAGACGGTTATGTTGAACATTACGAATGCATTTAAAATTCTTCGGGTCTCTAGGGATTCCTCCTTTATATACAAAGCAGGAAACAGGTTTGACGTTGTTGGTAATACTACCTTGATTTATTTTCTATTAGGTGAAACGATCTCAACCTTAATGAAGATGGAAGACATACGTCAAAAATAAATGAAGGTTCTAAGCAACTTGGTGGTTTAAGCTGGTTTTCTTTACAATATAGGACACAACTTGGAAAATGACTTGTTCGAAATAGGAAAAATAAATCGAAAAATTTCATGAGAAAATTGTATATATATACATATATTTACATATGTATATGATATTCGCGTATTATATCATTTTTTCCATTTGACAGCAAGAGAAATCAGTTCCTGACACATGTAACGGAAATAAATACTATCATTTCCTTCGTAATTTTTGAGTTTCTTTATTATCTATTAATTCACCATTCTATCGGACAAATTTTGTCCATTTTCTCGATATACACACACACAAACACACACACACACACACACACACACTATATATATATATATATATATATATATATATATATATATGTAGTAAACAGGAAATAATTTGTATATTGTACAACGGTAACAAAGTAGAGGGAAACGGAAAAACACTTTGGAAAATAACGTAAATTGCATTGACAGATGTTGGGAAATGGGTAACCGAAGTGACACAAAAGATCTATATATATATATATATATATATATATATATAGGGGGTGTTTGTGTGTAAGTACATCAATAACTCGTAGTCTGATGTTGAAAAAGCCTTTATATATATATATGTGTGTGTGTGTGCGTGTAGTTTTCTTTAATGCTTAGTGTTTAAAGCTGTGAAGCTGTCTAGAATATATATATATATATATATATATATATATATATATATATACTCTTCCATAGGAATAGAGCACTCTGGTGGATGAGGAGTTTCAGCGTAAATGAATATATCGCTTAAATTCACCCTTTCTGACCACCCAGTTCCGTTGTCCAGAGATAGGATATCGGTCTCATATATATATATATATATATATATATATATATATTCATTCTCGAAAGCTTTACAGCTTTAAACATTAAAAAAGATTTTTGTGTTACATATTTCCCAAATT
>OY735242.1:35840576-35848076 GCA_963457665.1 Thysanoteuthis rhombus | reverse complement strand
TTTTTTCCTGTTTTGTTTTGTTTCGTGGATTAGTAGCATCGATAAAATAGCCGGGCTAATCATGTATGCATAGTTGCCAGTTGAGCGCTTTTCGCGTTTGGCTACGTTAGGAATATTTCTTTCGCTTTTTTTAGCGCATTTCGAATCAGCACAAAAATATTTTTGTGTTCGTAACATTGCATATTAGTGTCCAGAGAAGACGATGGGAGATACGTTTATTTAATGAGATGTCGGAAGGGTGCATGGTCTCATTATTCAGGGCGAATGGAAGTCGTCAGCAAAAATAATGAAAACGATTTTGCAGCAATATTCTTAAAGGCTTTTACGTCATATTTACATCGTATCCTTTTAATGATAGATAGATAGATAGATAGATAGATAGATAGATAGATAGATATAAATAGACTTCGGAGGATAAATATGAATTGATAAATAGATATGAATAGGCTGTGATAGATAGATATGAAGAGACAGATAGGTATGAATAGTGAGTATAGATTGAAATAAGATGGATATATATGACTTGACTAATAGATAGATAGATAGATAGATAGATAGATATGAACAGACTGAAATAGATAGATAGATATGAACAGACTGAGATAGATAGATAGATAGATAGATAGATAGATAAATATGAATAGATTGAGATAGATAAATAGATATGAATTGACATTGACGGATGAATATAAATTGATAGATAGATATGAATAGAAATGAATAGACTCGATAGATAAATAAATATGAATTGATTGAGAGAGAGAGAGATGAATAAGCTATCACAAGATTGATAGATAAAAACAGACTAGGAAAGGAGAAAGAAAGAAAGAGGTCTTGAAAAATCAACATTGGATACCCTAGTTCTGACCTGGGATCGAACACGCATCCACAAAAAAGGCCCTCCTGTATTTGTCGGACAAAGCAAACTTTGGTATAGAACTATGGTTCTCAGATAGCTCCAGGTCATGTTTCTCCCCTCACGATCCTCAAATTTACTCAATTCCTCCCCCATTTGGAATAGTCAACCAGTTTTTTCCATGATCCGTTAGAAAACTAAAATGGCAATGGGCTGGTCATGTTGCAAGAATGTCGGACAACCACTTGAAATCATGACTCACAATCCCCACGGATCATATGTGAAACTCTGGTCGGCAAAGTATAAGATGGCGTGACGAATTAAACGGAAGTTCAGAAAATATTGGCTCGGTGACGCCCATGATAGCGAGGTCAACGAATCTTTGGGAAGGTTTATGTACAGCGACTGACGCTAGAATAATGATGATGATGACGATGATGGTGACGATGGGGAGGAGGGGAATTTTCCACCATTATGTTCCCTTTATACGTTCGTTCTTCACTAATATTCCTTCCCTGGCGAAATATTCCTCCTTAGGAAATTTCCTCCCCTGGGAGTCAAGTGACTCCTGATCAAGAATTACTGGTCTAGAACCATGTTTACAAGGCAATGGTTTCACCGACGATCGCCTATGAGACGAAATTTTTAATCATTTCACTTGAGGTTGCTAATTTAACGCTTTTAGCACATTTCTTTCGGCGGTGCGGAAAGCGCTAAATTAACGTTCTCGCCATTTTCAGCGATTTTGGCTATTTCTTTTCGTTAACGCCTTTTAGCTCTTTTTTGCAGTCAAAGTTGCCTGTAAATATGGGTCGCAGTTTTCTACATCTACGGACACTTTTATTGCTTATTATGTTTAATTGAAAATGTTAATTACAGGGTGGTGCAAAAGTTACGAGGAGATTTAAAACAATCATAATTTACTCCATTTCATGTTTTTATTTTCCCCTTCTCAGATATATAATTGGATCATTGGGAATTCAGCATGGGAAAATACACAATTGTGGACCGAATCAAAATAATAGAACTTTTACTTAGGGTACTTAACGTTAACTCAGGAAGCATATTTTCCAAAAACAGATTTTTAGAATTGTAAAAAATATTTAATGAGTTGAACTCTGTCTTACAAAAATGTTGTAATTTAATTATACTACAAAAACTGGAATCGATTATCAATATTTTTTATTTTTTTTTTCTATTTTCGTTCAGTCAGTGATCTTTTTTTATCATCAAAATATCTTCACTTTTGCTAATAGAACAAAAACCAAAAGACAGAATTATTAAACAGAAAAAAATGATGCAGCGTTAAAATGCTGGCATCGTTCAAAATTTCTATAAGCAAACATAAATTAATAACCCACATACAGGTACTCTAAAAATGAAACACCATAGATATTTTATTCCCTTTTGTTATCACTATGAATATTATCATTTCTCTGTACCTCCAGCCACTTTAAAGAACAACACAATCACCAATATTTATCTTACACATGTAGAAATAGACCAGACCCCAAATAATTAAATTAACAACTAAGGCCATATGGAAGGGAAACCCTAACACTGGGAAATAGATTCAAGTGAGAATAAAACAGCCTCAGAGAGGAAACATAACACAAAGAACTGATGGTTTAACTACATACTGATAACGAAAATACCTACACCACATCTTCTTGATTCATAATTTACAACTACCAACAAGCATAGCATCCCCATTAAATAAAACAGAGAAACATAACCAGCAATGACCAACCACTGAATATATATATATATATATATATATATATATATATATATATATATATATATATATATACGGAATAAAAGGAAGATTCTACCACTTAGAAAAATAGACAACCACCCAAGATGTCCAAAGTGGTAATCTAAAATAAATAATCATTCGCCTGAAGAAGCCCGAATTGGACAGAGACATTAACGTGTTTGCGTAGAGAATCCTTACTTCATTATATCTTAAGCTCTACTCCGAATCAACTTAATGTTCAATGTTGAATGTTTGAAATCAACCCATCACACATCGGATAGTATATCATATTGTATTCCTGATTTGTATTGTTTGTGTACATAAGCATATATAGGCTGACTGCTGGGGGGGGGGGGCGATCTGAAAGCTTGGTTATGAATGAAAGATAAGAAGGTGGGAGATGGAGAGACATATAAGATAAATAGATCTTTTTTATCTTCGAATTTTGGATGCACCAGCATCTATAGCAACAATCGCCGTCACTGACTGACAATCTGACAAATCGATATATCAAATGCCTCACACAATCTCTACAGAGCATTCCATCCCACCAATGAAATAAATGCTCATATTTGATAAAGGGAGGAAGTTGAAGAAAGAATGAATGAGATCTTTGTAATTCTATCAGAAAGTTGAAATATAGACACGTGTTGTTTTTTAGTTAACAAGCTATATCTTTTTTTTGAATTTTCAGTAAATAAAATAGATTATTTGACTAAATACTTGCCATTACATCAAATGTCACACATTATTTTTTTTTCTTTATGATGAAACTCAACTCCTATCGAGTCAACAGTCTCCTCACTGTATTCGGTGCATTTTTGGTGAGTATCGGGAGAACGCTGCTGTCTCTGCTTGGATATCCTGTTGACAGTTACATCTACCTCTTCCGCCATTTCCATTTTACATAAATTGAGGATGAGGCTCTCTGTAACAATCTTCTGCAAGGCGGTGGGTGCGGATTATTTGTTTGTTATTGGATGGCGTAGTTGGATGAAAATAACTGAATGAATAGGCCCACCTCCGATATTTTATCCTCCCAACTTACTAGACTGGTCTTTAGCCACATATGAACAAAAGCAGGAACGATGTCAACTAACAGTAGACCCATCAGTGGCCCAAACAACCAGCCAATTGGGCCACAGACTCTTCTCTCTTTGCTCGTCTTTGTGTGCGTGTGTGTGTATGTGTGTGTGTGTCTCCAGGAACTCCTGGTCACATTTCTGGAGTAACAACCTTTCCATTTGTACACTATTAGGGACGATCTAAAAACAGGGTTGTTTAAGAAAATGCTTTTGGGGGATTTCTATGATCATTGTAGACCAACAATCAAATGCTCAAATTTAAGCAAGAAAAGATTATCGAAATTCAACGTTCAATTTTTTACTGGGGGAAGGGGTGCTAATCGAATAAATTTAAGCCCTAAAGTGGATTGGAGCCCCTAAAAGTCTCTGAAACACTTATCTTGGCTATCAAAAAGCCATCAGCCTTTTTCTACTGCTTAATTATCTTCAAATCTCTAAAACAATACTCTAATCAGAAATGGAGAAAATATACCATAACGGAATTCACATGTGGTTGATTTGGTAAGTTTATATCCCTGGGAATCAACGAAAAACCCAGTTTCTAAAATAAGATTATTCAATGACTACTTAAACTTTAGACCGAATTTCTTTTACTAAGGTAAGTCGGTCTCTGTTTGATACTTTAATTGCTCCCTCAGAGGGGAATTCTGAAGTAATGTATACATACATACATATATATATATATATATATATATATATATATATATATATATATATATATATATGTGTGTATATATGTATATATATGTATATATATGTATATATATATATATGTATATATATATATATATATATATGTATATATATATATATATATATATATATATATAGATAGATAGATAGATAGATAGATATAGATATATAGATATATAGATATATGTATATAATGAGGAAATGTAAGGAATTTATCCAACTAAATGGCGAATTTATTAGACAATATGGTAAGACGAAAGTTTGGAAAATGGATCGTGTTTATTCATTTCCGTTACATGTTTTAAGAGACTGCTTTTGCTCGTTGTCCAGTATTGAATTTGAAGATAAATACATATGTATACATATATACGTATACCACACAGTATAAATCAGAGATGCAATTTGATATAACATAATGCAATATCTGATGTATGATGGGTTTATTCCATGAAGTGCTCGATACATTCAAGTTATATATATATATATATATATATATATATATATATATATATATATATATATATATATATATATACACACACACAGAGTATATGTGGTACAAATCAGGCTAGCAGTATAACATAATATAATAATATCAATAATATAAAGCCACTTCTGAAATGTAATTGATTTATTTCATAGAGTGATCGATACATACAACATTTTACTCATGAAGTTAAGTTGATTTAGAGTAGAGCTGGAAATGAATAGTAGAATGTGTATTCGCTTCACAAACTAGCTCATGTTTTTGTCCTCTTTGGGCCTCATCAGGTTTGTACGCAGATATATATATATATATATATATATATATATATATATATATATATATATATATATATATATATATATAATGAATCTCCATGATATCCTCAGAAGAGGAGGAAATCAACCGAGGGATCACTCTGGGATGGCAAGGCTTCGGCAGAACAAGCTTAATTTCAAAAACAAGACGATCCCAATAATCAAAAAAAAGAAGAGTCCACAACCAATGCATTCTCCTGATAGTCACTTATAGAGCTGAAACATGGAACCTAACCAGGAAACAAACTGAGAATCATGCAACGCACGCATGAGAGAATCATGCTAAACCTTACACGGAGATATCACAAGGGAGCACAGTATGTGAGGAAGAAAACGGGAGTCTGAAACATTATAGAAACTATTAAAAATCTCAAATGGCAATGGGCAAGCTATGTTGCAAGAATGAAAGACAACCGATGGACATAACGATTCACAACATGGATCCCGACATGAGAAACTGGGGCCGACAGAACACAAGAGAGATGAACTAGTCAAATTTGGGAAATATTGGCTCCTCGACGCCCATGATAAAGAATTGTAGCGAGTCCTGAGGAAAATCTATGTCCAACGACGGACATTAAAAGATTGACGATGATTATGATGATGATGATTGATATATATATATATATATATATATATATATATAGTCCCGAAAGCTTTACAGCTGTAAAAACTAAACATCAAAAACCTTTTCAAAAGACTTTTTTGTGTCATTTCTGTCATCTATCCCCCAATACCTGTCAATACAATTTATGTAATTTACTTCAGTATTTTTGTTTTTTTGTTTTTTTTTATATTTTTTTTTTCGTTTTTTTTTTTTGTTTTTTTTTTTCAATTTCACATATATTTTGTTATAATGGTACAATGTATAATTTGTCTCTTGTTGGGATCAAGAATGGTTTACCATGTAACTATTTCGGTGATCATATATATATATATATATATATATTCTTTAATTGATTATTCTATTTACCCTGCCTAGGCCGAGTGACTCTAATTCGACGAGGGACTCGTGTGACTCAGATTTACAAATAATATAATGCATTCATTGATATTCTACGGAATCATACATTTGTCTGCATAAGAAACAACAGCATTGACATAGACCGTGAATGAACAAGATGATAAGAGTGGGGATAAAGCGGTTATATGGGCCTTTGCCTTTCTGTTTAGCTCAAAGGTTGAGAGCGACGCTACGTTGGAGCAAATTCGATTTCTGCTGCAGTCCAATTATTCTCCAATTGTTCATTCTCTTTACTCTGTCTAGGCCGAGTGACTGATTTTCCGTGCAACAACGAGAGTTCATTTCATATGGAGTGTATAGGTGAGGAGTTTTATGTGTGTGTTTATGTGTGTGTGTGTGAGTGTAAATATATACGTACATGTGTATGTGTGTGTGTGTGTGTGTGTGTGTGTGTGTGTGGTGTGTGTGATATGATTATTGAGACAATTTATTTGGAAACATATTCAGTTCAGCACCGGGATTAACCGAGAAGGAAATCGAACAGCCGACCACCATCATCGCCAGCCATTATAAGTTCGCTGCTAGACAAAGATCTTACCCATCTTCTTCAATGACGACCGTGGTAGTGCTTATCTTTGCTTTGTATTTCTTGTAAAAAGTTAGAGAAAGACCATGAAAGTGAAATAAAACGATCGACAGGAAATCATTTGGTATGAATATAGCATCAAGTGATTGAAGTGTACAGTAAATAATCGATGCAAAATACCAGCTATGATTTATGGACTGGAAACCTCGAAATTAACAGAACTAACTGATAATTCATTTGTCTTCGCACGCGTGAGTGTGTGCGTGTTTGTGTTATCAAAAAATGGGTTTATGATCCGATAGAATGATTATAAACTGCCTTATATTATATTGACACTCTATTTGAAACGATCTCCCTTTATGACACAGTGAATACATCATTTGGCCTGGACAATGTAAATAGAAGGAATTGGGGCTGTTGCAAAAATCGAACCTGTGGCCAATAAGATAACTGCTTCAACGTGGTGTTGCTTTCACCATTGAGCCGTGTGTGTGTGTGTGTGTGTTGCAATCTGAATAGTTGATAAATAATTTTTTTTTCAATGTTGAGTTTTTGTGGTGACTAGGCAACCGCCTGTCTCAGCCTATCTTGGTTATTTTCAAGGCTGCTCCCTCACTTTGAACTATCACAAATCATTAACACTTTATTTTTATAAAGGCAGGAGAGGGGAGTGGGGAGGGCTTTAGCTCCCGTTTACTTCTGACCTCTACCAAACAGATTTCAGATTAGTGGTTTAGTTCCGTCTTATGCTAACCT
>OY735242.1:35818076-35833076 GCA_963457665.1 Thysanoteuthis rhombus | reverse complement strand
CATATCGAAAGGTTAGTCATGTTCGTTGCCCGGTGATGCCAATCCAGATGTTTCTCATCTAAATCTAAATTTTCTGGGTTGTGTCTAGATATTTGAAATTGCAATTTAGATTATTTTCAATGAAATGAGTGATATTTTCATTAAATTGCGACCTAGTAAGAAGTCAGGTCGCTGTTGTCAAATGCTGTGATTATTACCATATATCTCAAAAACTATTTGAAAGAGAAAGATGAGGTTTGCACCATTCGATAAGAAGTTTTTGAAGATTCATTCAGATTGGGAAAAAAGACGAGACCCGGCCCGGTAGTCACGCTTTTTGAAGCCTGATAACTGCCAAATGAGGAAGAAAGAAAGATGAGATCTTTATCAATCGACAGCTCATTCTTTTAAAATTTATGTAACAAGTGAGGATGTCTATAGTATTTTGGGAATTATTGTTTTTCGAATCAGATGATATTCAGTTTTCTTTACTTTCACTGATGTAAAATACGAAAGCTATGTACGTAAATTTTTCTTACACCCATGTAAGCAAAGAGTATATCATATTTATGTGATTCAGGAATTTAAAAAGATTTTCTGAACATGTTCTCGCTACACTTATTTTGAAAGCGAGGCAGGGTTGCCAAACAAGATACAAGTAGCAAATTGCTTAACTTTTAAAAGGTGTTGACTACTTTATTTTCAATCGTTACAATCAGTTTCAGCCATTATTTCACCATGAAAATATATAAGAGTTAATCTAAAGAAAAAAATGTTGGGGGGGGGAGAGGTAACTTTTTTCAAATCGTATTTTAAACAGAACTTGGTTAAAATTTTACTCAGAGCAATTTTTTTCAAAATCTCAGTGAAAATTTGAGTTAACTTTGTTTGCCCAACTTAAGAAGAACTAGAATAATCCTCACCTAATTTATAGTATAAATACTGTTTGTTTATCCTGTCACCTTAAACCGAACCGATATTTTAGAAAAATAAACTCTCCCTGGCGTAATTTGAAATCACCACGAGGTCATTGTTCGGATCATTCGCAGGGCAAAATTGACAAGTCTTAAATATCTGCGATTTCAGTCATTATACATTGTCGTCTTCAGTTTTGATATAAGTCGGAGAGTAATTTGACCTTTCATCAACTTACCTTGTTGAATGCATATCAATACGATGGTTATAATTTAAATATATCTATGTTTAAAAGAAATAAAAAAAAGATTTCATTGAGACAATGATACTTCAAAGTCTTTTAAAATTGCATTAAAATTGGAAAATCTAGAACTTAAAGTACACTTCAAGAACGATATCTAGCACTTGATAGCAAGTATTTGAAAGTTGTATTCATTCAGTAATGGAGGAATAGAATATAATTAGATAATTTCCTATCTAACGTACACAAAGTAGGTCTCTAAGCGTTTTATCTTCCTTTCAATTTCAGGTGCATTCCATCATTAGACTTCTGAACCATCAAGAAAACATCTTGGGAAAAAATTGATATTTAACGAAGGAGTTCTATTTCTAAAGTAACAATAATGGTAAAATGAGTACTTAACTTCTGTCATTTTTACAGTGTGGATATATATGACCCCATGTTAAAATGGTGCAAGCTGGATAATGTTGAAGATAAAAGAAATAAGAGAATTCATACAAAATAAAAATTCGATCATGGAAGATAATTCATATAAGCTGTCCTTCCAGCAATATTTTTGTATAAATGGTGGAAATTAAATCCCTAAAAATGACAATATCCCTACTAGTTCAAAGTATTAGAATGAGAATTTTTTTTTTGATAAATTAAGTAATGCTTTGATAAAATAAATGTTCAAGATTAAAGTCACATTTAACTTACCAATGATATAGAATATGTTTCCTAGATTTTAGATACATATCTGGAGAATCTAGAGATCTGGATGTATTTTAAGATTTTTTTTTTCTTTTTTACTCAAAGTCGGCAACATTGTCCTTGCTTGATCTCTATCCAAGGAAAGAAATTGCAGATCTATGATCTGATTTTTAGGCTTGTTTCAACCATTATAGCTTTTTAGTGCGATTCCTATTTCACAATGTTTTTGAATTTGTAATGTATCTTTGAAATATGGCGGGATCCAGGGGGTCTGAATCTGGGTCCATGGCCTTCGAGTGATATTTTCTATTAAAGGGTCACCATTGTTATTGTTGTTGTCAATCTACGTTTTGTGGCCTTGCTGTAAGATTATAAATTCCTGTGGGTTCCAGTGAGTGGTATTTGACTTCTCATTTTCTTTGCCCTCTTTGTAAGCGGTGAAACATGAAAAGGAGGAAGGAGTGTTTAAACTAAAAGACATAAATATAATCGCAGAGACGCGTGAAACAAATTTGTCGTGAGGATTCTGTACTAACTGAGTACCCGGCGTTATCTGAGTCTCAGATATATAGAAGTATTTATTTTGTCTTAAACATAAATGACTCAATTGATAGAGGTGTATTATGTGTTACTTTTTGTAAATAATTATAAGCGCAAATATTTTTATTTCACTGCACGTATATCCCTAAAGTTGATTTTTTCAGACTGCCATGATGTGTGAAGTTTCTTGAGACTGTATTTATTTTTAATTATTTAAAAAAAAATAATCTAAACATCAAATTGTGAAAGACTGCCTTTCTTTCAAATTTTCTATTATTGCATATGTTTTTTTATGTACAAATTGTCATGAAAATGAAAAATCAATTGGAAAAAAAAGAATATAATTGAAACGTGACTTTTTTTTATATCAAACATTGGGTATAATACATTGAGAAAACATACAAAAATATGATTAAAAATGAAATCCAGTACCGATATCCAATGTTATAAACAGAGTTGGATTCAATTAGTTATGGTACAACATCTAACTAACCTTATAACTTAATCTGATCGTTTACATTTAAAGTTAACTAATTATCCAGTTATGACTGGAAATGAAACGATGTTGAAATGTTACGATCGTCTTTATCGGATGAAGTAGTAATAGTAGCACGTATGTTTACATATGAGCAAAGCATGACTCTGCTGATTAGTTGAAAGAGAGAGAGAGAGATTCCCTGTTTTTCTTTACTCTAAATTCGTCGGCATAAAAAGTCGTAACGAAAGAATTGGGATACTAACAGCAGTTGTATATACATAAGAAAAGATGCAGTTTTCAGTGTGCATGTAAAATGAGATCAGAAACAATGATTTGAATAACGAAGAATTTATGAATGTGAGCATAATATAGACGGAATGATACGATTGTAGCTCTCATTAAGAAAAGAATCTGTGATTACGTCTTTTCTTTTTAAGAAAAATAACAACGTTCACGCGTAATTCAGATAAGAAGTATTTATTGAAATAAATTCTGTGACTGCTTCTATGAGCATTCCTCCCATCTATGTAAGACATAACCGAAAATCCTTGAGCCTGACTGTCTAAGAAATTGAGATCATATTAAAATGGATCGATAATTTTAAAAAATTCAAAAAATTCAAAAATTATCATCTGTGGAATATCGGTTGTAATGAGTCATGTTTAAGGTGTTAAAGCAAAAACGGTGTTAAAGCATAAAACGTCCCCGTTGCTGAATGGTTAAAGCGGTCACTCCATTCGTCGCCGTGGGATTACAATCCGACCCAAAATCGTGATTAAAAAGCAACTAAAGGCCAAAGTTGGCTACAATCAATATTAATGCCGTAATACTTGATCGTAGAATGAATTAGAAAAAATAGAATTATCGTACTAATAATATGTGGTGGTGTTGATTTTTTTGGTTGTAGGAGTGGTAACATCAACATGTTTCGATGAAAATGTCCTTTTGGGTCTGCATTTAGATACTAATTCGTTTTTGGTTTTTTTTTTTTTTTTCATTTTGGTTCAGGGGCTGGTTTTATATTTTCTTGATAAATTTGTTTATCACTTTATTGTACTTATCAATTGAAAGAAATAAGTTCACATTTTTCTCTAAAATACATGAAATCTTATATATATATATATATATATACATATATATATATATATATATATATATATATATATATATATATATATATATATATATATAAATAAATAAATAAAAACAATACAACTATCTGTGGATGACTTAATTATAATTATAATTAAGTCATTATATATATATATATATAAATATAATTAAGTCATCCACAGTTGTTTCTTTGTATTAAAACTCTTCAGTGAGGCTATAGACTATCCAATATACCATCCAATACCATGAGGTAGGATCGAAACCTTCACTTCAGTCCCAGAGGCTGGCATTTTACCCCTGCACTACGCAGAAGATTCTTAGTAATCTTCATAATTATTCAATAAGATTTTGATTGTGATTGTGTACTTCCATAATTACAACTAATCCACGGTTTTAATTTGTTTTGAAGTAAGTTTTTTTTCTATAACTATTTTAATACCGTGGTTAGAGTTAATGTGAAATTATTTTATATATATTTAGCAAATACGTGTCACTGATAGAGCTTAAACAAGGAATCTAACCAAGAGGCTGACCCGAAAACTGAGAACCAGGAAACGTGCACATGAGAAAATCATGCTCAACCTCACATGGAGAGATCACAAGACAGCACAGTATTTAAGGAAAAAAATAGAGGCCCAAGGCATCATAGAAACCATCAGAAAACTCAAATAGCAGTAGGCTGGTCATGTTGTCAAAATGTCTGACAACCGTTGGACTCACAACATGGATCCGCAGAGATGAAATGCATAACCGAGGCTGACAGAATATGAGATGGCGAGGCATCAGAAAATATCGGCTTCGCGATGCCCACGATAGAGATGTGGCGAATCCTGGGAAAAGTCTATGTCCAACGACAGACGATAAAAGACTGATGATGACAAATAAACTCAGGTTAGATTTTTAGAAAAGTCCTCGTTTATGCTTATATCTATGCAATAAAATGTTAATTCTAATGAGTTATCTTAATATATTTTATATCTTTTAATAAGGATTCTGAAATTAACACTTACACTGACTTTCGAATCACATATTGAAAAATAAAAGTATTTTTCTCACCTTTAATGTTCAACGTATGGCTCGCCCTTTTCTCTTCGTTATATATATATATATATATATATATATATATATATATATTATGTCATCCACAGACAGCTGTTTCGTTGTATTACAACTCTTCAGTGTGGCTATAGACAATCCATTATCTTATCCAGTACCACGAGGCAAGATTAAAACCTTCACATTAAACCTGGAGGCCGGTATCCTATCGCTGAACTACGGAACTGGACGGTCAGTAAGGCTGAATTTAAGCGATATATGTTGAGTTTAAATTCCTCGTCCACCAGAGTGCTCTATTCCTATGGAAGAGTGCATGTGTGTGTGTGTGCGCGCGCACGCGTGTCAAGTCATACAGAGGTGTATGATTGAATGCTAAGTACGGCCTACGCCGAACGAAATCAGAACGGCGTAGGCAAATTACGTTGTCTTTGTCGGTAACCATTGTATACCCCCAGCCTGAGAGAGAAAAGATAGAGACAGAAAAGAGATAGAGAGAGAAGATACATAAGAAAAAGAGAGAGGGGGGCGAAAGGGAGAAAGAGAAGAGAAAACAGAGACGGGAAGAGAGAGAGAGAAAAAGCGAAAGAGAACAACTTAGAAAAAAAGAGAGAAGAGAGAGAGGGAGAAAGAAGAGCTGAGAGAAAAGAGAGACTGGTAAAAAGGAAGAAAATAGAGACAGAGAGAGAGAAGAGAAAGAGCGAAAACAGAGAGAAAAAATGAGAAAAAGACAGAAGAGAGAGACAGAGAAAGAGGGGCAAGAGGGGAGAGAGAAGTGAGAGATAGCAAAAGCGGAGCAGAGATGAAAGAGAGATACTAAAAATGAGAGAGAGAGAAGGGGGAGATCGGGAGATAAGAGAGATATAAGAGAGAGATATATAAATGAGAAAGAGAGAGAGAGAAGAGAGAGATCCCTGCATCACCTCCATAGACTGTTATAAATAAGTGGGTAAGTCACTCAAAACCTATCAGAAAAGGTCATTCAGTGATCGCTAGTTAAACAAATAAAAAGATGGCGTCATTTGGTTCAATTATTCCGCGTGACACGACCAACCAGACTCTCATTATTACGACACCTCTAGAAATTGCTGTTACAACGGATTTGCTGCTTTAACCGGTAGTTTGTAAAATACAGCCGGCCAATTAAAATAATACATCAAGCAGATACTGGTCAAACTCCTACTATTTTATTTTGACTTTATTTCCTTTTATCACAACAATGACAATGACCTCACCAAAAATCCTATGACGTCATGATGCTGAATTCACTCTCAGAACTCAGGTCGACTTATTTTATTGCAGGAACTATTGTGCGTGCGCGTGTGTGTGTGTGTGTATGTGTGTGTGTGTGTGTGGCAAGATTTTTTAATTCTATATTTTTTCATACACTTGGTGAACTTCTTACTTTATTTGACAATTCATTTTTCTTTCATCGAAAATGCAAATAATTGAACAGAAATACAAAAAAAGTTGAGCATGACCCCTGACAGTGAAAAAAAAAAGTTTCCCCTCAATTTTGAACGTAAAAGAGAAAAAAATGATCACCTAACTTTTGAGCTTGACTTTTTTTTAAGTGTAAAGAAAATCCCACTAATCCTCGAAAGGGAGGGTTTACAACCAATGTACCCTATTGATAGTCATCTATGGAGCTGAAGAATGGAACCTAATCGAAAGATTGACCCTTAAACTGAGAACCACGAAAAAAGCACATTAGAGAATCACGCTCAATCACACATGGAGAGATAATAAGACAACTCAGTATATTAGAGAAGTCAGAGATAGAATAAGTATTTTTTTTAATAGATTAAGTATTGTTTTGATAAAATGAATGTTAAAGATCGAAGTCACATTCAACTTACCAATAATATGGAATATGTTTCCTAGATTTTAGATACATACCTGAAGAATCTAGATATCTGGATGTGTTTTTAGATTTTTTTTCTTTTTCACTCAAAGTTGGCAACGTTGCCCTTGCTTGATCTCTATCCAGGAAAGAAATTGCAGATCTATGATCTGATTTTTAGGCTTGTTTCAACCATTATAGCTTTTTAGTGCGATACCTATTTCATAATGTTTTGGAATTTGTAATGTATCCTTGAAATATGGCGGGATCCAGGGGGTCTGAATCTGGGCCAGTGGCCCCCAAGTGATATTTTTTCTATAAAATGGTCACTCGTTGTCAATCTATGTTTTGTGGCCTTGCTCTAAGATTATAAAATCGTATGGGTTCCAGTGAGTGACATTTGACTCCTCACATGGAAACAGTAAGGAAACTCAAATGGCAAAGGGCTGGACATGTTGCAAGAATGTCAGACAGCAGCTGGATATCACAACTCACAAAGTGGATCCCCAGAGACCAAATGTGAAATGGTGGTCGACAGAGAGTAAGATGGCCTTACGAGATAGATGAATTCAGAAAGTACTGGCTTCGCAATGCCCATGATAGAGAGGGCTGGCGAATTTAGGAGAAGGTCTATGTCCAGCGATGGACGCTAAAATGATGATGATGATGATGATGATGATGATGATGATGATGATGATGATGATGATGATGGAGAAACGTTTGAAATGGTCATCAGTAAAATGACGCCGCGTAAAAAAAAAACTAACTTCAAAAAATGTTATTTACGAAATATTCTTATATTAAGTCATAAAATTCCCTCATGAAGTAGCAATACTTTGATGTCATACCCTGGTTAAGTTCTGCATTATAGTCATATCATAAATTGAACGCCCCTTCTAAAAACCTATGTAACAGTTGAAAACCGGCCGGATGTATTCATCCTTCAAGTTCTAGCGAAGGATGTAGCGATTAAGATAAATCCGTTTTGCCGCTTTTGCTGGGTTACGGTGGCACACTAACCAACATACATACATACATAGATATATACATACAGAAAATGAATACTATTTGTATACCAATACACTGAAATCCTTATGTGTTATTACAGCAAACTAATCTCCGACAATAGTATTATGAAGTATAAAAAAAAATACTGTGAGAATGAGTGTGTCAATAAATAGTGTCATTACAACCCAAGTTTATTGTTATTGACACATGCAAAATGTTCCCGAGTATGGTCTGTGATTTATAGCTTAATTGTCTTAAAAACGGTCCCAAATTGCCTAGATTTGTTCATGTGAGTGTGAAAGTAAGATTTAATGCCTGCTAATCAAATAAAATAATAACTCAACTTAATCAACAGAAACAGCTTTTTGACCACTACATCTACCTAGGGCAACGAATCTCCATCAAAAGAAGAAGAAATCAAGCGAAGAATCACACTAGGATGGCAAGCCTTTAGCAGAGCTAGCTCAACCTTCAAAAATTATAAGATCCCATTAATCCTAAAAAGAAGGATGTACAACCAATGCATCCTCCCAATAGTCACTTATGGAGCTGAAACATGGAACCTAACCAAGAGACAGACCCGTAAACTGAGAACCATGCAACGTGCACATGAAAGAATAATGCTGGGCCTCACATGGAGAGACCACAAAACAGCACAGTACATCCGGGAAAAGACAAGAGTTAGAGACATCATAGAATCCATTAAAAATCTCAAGTGGCGGTGGGCTGGCCATGTTGCAAGAATGGCAGACAATCGATGGACATCACGACTCACAACATGGATTTCCCGAGACCACATGTGCAACCGAGGCCGACAAAATGTTAGATGGAGAGACGAGCTAGACAAGTTCAGGAAGTACTGGCTCCGTGACGCCCATGATAGAGAAGTGTGGCAAATCCTGGGGAAGGTCTATGTCCAACGACGGACGCTAAAAGACTGATGATGATGATGATGATGATGATGATGATGATGATGGGCCTAAAACTTCCCCAAGAATCGACGTAGGCGTCACGGAGCCAGTACTTTCTGGGTTCGTCTAGTTGGCCATACCGTCTTATTTTTTACCGGCCACAATTATCGATATAGTTGTATCATCAATCGGTTGTCAGACATTCTTTCCATGTGATCAGCCCATTGCTATTTTAGCTTCTAGTTTTTGTATTCAATGATATCTCTGACTTCTGTTTTTCCTCTGACATACAATGCTTCATTGAGATTTATCAGCGTGATGTTGAGCATGATTCTCTTATGTGCACGTTGCTTAATTCTGAGTTTGAGGGTCAATCTTTTGGTTAGGTTCCACCTTTCAGCTCCATAGGTGACTATCGGGAGGATGCATTAGTTGTGGATCCTACTCTCTAGGACTAACGGGATTTTCCTCTCTTTGAACATTGAGCTCACTCTAACGACAGCTTGCCATCCTAAAGTAATTCATCGCTTGATTTCCTCTTCTTTTGAGGGTTTCATTCTATTTCTAGATGGATATAATGGTGTACGTTCTTCAATTCTCTTTTTTCAATTCTGATTTTTGTGTCTTAATCATTTATATGTTTATTGTACACGAAAGTTCGTATGGAGACCTACTTTCTTGCTCTCTTCATTTCTTAAACTTATTCACTCACACACACACACACACATATATATATATATATGTGTGTGTGTGTATATACATATATATATATATATATATATATATATATATATATATATATATATATATATAAATCAAGAATGTAACATGATATGATATAATATAATATGATATCCGATGTGTGATGTGCGAAACCTTCACATGAAGGACCCCAAGCAGGACAGGAACATGAATGTGTTTGTGGAGCGAATCCTTACTCGATTATATATATATATATATATATATATGTGTATATATATATATATATATATATATATATATATATATATATATATATATATGTATATGTTTCTCTGAATTTTTGAGATGAGATATTATTATTATTTCTATTATCATTCAGACTATCCTCATCTTGGTTATTTTTCATACAACGTTTCGACTGTTGTACTCTACGGCCTTCATCAGGTATCATCAGGTTACTTCCCCTCACCAACCAGATGATACCTGATGAAGGCCGTAGAGTACAATGGTCGAAACATTGTATGAAAAACTACCAAGATGAGGATAGCCCTCACCTACCAGATGATACCTGATGAAGGCCGTAGAGTACAACGGTCGAAACATTGTATGAAAAACAACCAAGATGAGGATAGTCCGAATAATAATAGAAATGATGTATGTATATATTACTGATTTTTAGCTACAAAATTTGGGGGTCGCATTATATTCGAGATAGCATTGTATTCGAGTAAAAATAGCATATACTAAGACTCTAAAATAAATTATGATTGAAAACTGCTCATTTTCTTCTATTAAACTTATCAGATTGAATTTTATCAGCTAAATTGGAAGGAAATCAGGCAGATCAAGCCAAAAATGGCCAATTTGGCAACCCTTCCCAATATCAACTTCTCATTAGCATTATTAACACAGTTACCTTTTTCGTGGAAAAAAAAATGAAAGCATAAAATTATGCACTGGGGAAATCTAGCTGTAATTATGGAAGCCATAATGATGATTTGCCGTTAGTTTTATAACAATGAGTAACCGCTTCAGATTTCTAAGAATTCTTAGGAGGGGGGAGGAAATCCGGTATCCTATTTATCAGCGTTTAAATAGCAGTTACTCTCAACCTGACACTTGGGTGTGGGTAATTTTCTGTTTTGACTGTTGTGCCCTTGACCGGAACACCTCGAGTAATTTCTAGATTCAAAATGGCTGCTGGTGTGTCGTCGGCCATGACAACTTCGTACATCGATTTATTTCCTGCGAATGCAATGAAATCTTAAACACCTAATAGAGACTTTCTCAGTATTTTGAGACAAGAGGAACCCTTCGAATAACTACATATCAGTGTATTGAAAAAAGTTATATCTGTTATAATCTAAAAGTAATTAAATGTATTTTAGCGTACAGAAAAATAGGGTTTTTTCCTTCAAGATGAATAGACAAAAAACTATCCATTGCGTTAAATTAAACTTGCTTAGTAGAAAAATTGCTTTATCATCCAAAGGATATTTATTAAAAAATATGAAGTGGAAGTCAATTTCATTGGAAAATGATAAGCTTAGCTCACCTCTAATAAAATTATTGGTTTTCATGAACTTTATTTACTTAAATTGAAAAAGAGCATATTTAAAAAACTAAACAAGCATTCAAAGGGAAATTATGAATCATCGTCATCCACAAATGCCTACCAAGTAAATTAAACAGAGCTGGTGGTGAAATAAAGTCACTTTGATGAAAATAGTACCAGAATAGGTTGAACCATAAATCTATGATAAAAAAAAAACAGGTCCGGTTAGTCACTTAATAGGATGATCAATTACAAAATTCGAAAGAGGGTTGATCGATGAATTTTGATTTTGGGGGGCTGGGATCACTGAAGACTATACATTTTCAAAGAGCAGGGGGGGTGAATGTTACTGGACACAAACTAAGGGATCAATTTGGTATAAACATTGATTGTAAATTGAACCCTCCAATGGAAACTTATTATGAGGGAGGTCAAAAAATAAAAAATATCAGTTCCCTACTCAATTAGGGGAGTGTGTGGGAGGGAAAATTCCAGTTTCTACTATGAACGGTTAGGGATGGGTGAAATCCAAATAGATAGATAGATAGATAGATTTCAGATGTCAGAACACATGAATAACCTAAACCTAAACAACAGTGATTGTACCGGTCGATTGTGGATAGCAAGTATTATTGAGGGGGGGGGGGGCTTGAGATAAACACATACGAATTTTATAGTCATTGAATGAGACGGATGATTTTTTTTCTCGCAGAAACCCAAACAAACTCTCGCGGAATCTTAGTTGAGAAGACTGATTTACTAACCAGGGGTAATATTATTAATCTGCTTCCGACCCATGGCTGGCAAGCTTTAGGACATGGCCGCCATATTTCTAATCTTCGTTTTTGTTTTGTTTTTGTTTGTTTTTCAATCATGTTGGCCTTTTTACCTTTTCTTGGCTTTCATTCACTTGAATAGCGTTAAGATATTAATTTTAGCACTCGTCTTAACTGGAAATGGACATATTTAGCCGCTCTCTCACCATTTTAAAGTGGGCTTTTGCTATAAATAACAATTATTTGGCAACATTGAGAGCGAATTCATTAACGCTTGTATGTGTTGTATGTGTTTTTAATGCGTTTTGGTTGTTTGATGATCATAATTGAGACAGGCTGATATAATAAGTAAAGCTGAGTTGCATAATGGAAACGTTTGATTAAAAATCAATTAAATGCGTGAACGATTCCTATTTACAAATATAATTCCTTTTGACTGTGTCCTTCCAATAGTTATTTATGGAGCTGAAACGGGGGTATTGGATTCATGCCTTTCTATAACTGAGTATCAACTGAAAAATTCAAAAAAATGAATTATAATAAGACCTTGAGTAGTGTGGTGTTTTTACTGTACAGACATTGGCAAGCCTTTGGCAGAGCAAGCTAAACCTTCAAAAATAAGAAGATCCCATGAATCCTAAAAAGAAGGGTGTATAACCAATGCATCCTCCCGATAGTCACTTATGGAGCTGAAACATGGAACCTAACCAAGAGACAGATCCGCAAATTGAGAACTATGCAACGTGCACATGAAAGAATAATGCTGGGCCTCACATGGAGAGACCACAAGACAGCAGAGTACATCCGGGGAAGACAAGAGTCAGGGACATCATAGAATCCATTAAAAATCTCAATGGCAGTGGGCTGGCCATGTTGCAAGAATGGCGGACAATCGATGGACATCAGTACTCACGACATGGATCCCCGAGATCACATGCACAACTGAGGCCGGCAGAATATTAGATGGAGAGACGAGCTAGACATGTTTAGAAAGTACTGGTTCTGAGACGCCCATGATAGAGAAGTGTGGCTATTCCTGGGGAAGGTCTATGTCAAACCACGGACGTTATAAGACTGATGATGATGATGATGATGATGATGATGACGAGAAGTGATATATACGTTCAAAAAGTGTAAGCAGTTTAAGACAGTTGCCTCCTCTCCCTATTCTGACAACAGCCGAAGGCGTGATTAGATTTTGTTATCCTTCACTCTCTTTCTCTTCAAACGCACCAGCCGAATAAATGGAGCATTTTTTAACTTTAATGTAATTACCAATTGAGAAACAGATTAGATTTTATCAAAGAAAGGGTTTTAGCAAGTTATATCCGACACCTTCCAATATTCATACTTACAAAGGAAGCAACAGGTAATCTCACCGAAAGGTTGTTACGCCTTTATCGACCTAGACAGGGGCCAGCACGACCTTTCAAGAAGTATTGATAGCTGATAGTAAAGGGAATCATTCTACGAGTGAACTCTTCCTTGTTTGTGTTGCTGACACGACGTTTCGGCCGATTCATTCCACAGCCTTCTTGGGAGTATTATTCGAATGTGATGTTGATGAAGGGAATTTTTCATTTCCAATCACAGCAGTGTTGGACCCAGGTGTTTTCCTTTCCGTTTCCTCTTAGGTCTGGATTTCCATGCCTTGTCCTTGTTGAGTAGCAGAAGCCTCAGCGAGTTGAATTCTGCACTTCTCAGTCTTATACACTCAGTTGATACGTTGTAGGGTGCTGTTTCTTCGATCTTCCTCAGTTTTCAATAGTGTTCCCTGTCTATAATCTGGACTTCTTCACAGAGAGGATAGTGCTCGTATTTCCCATTACATATCTGTTGGTCGGAACGCGGTGTTAACGACACGAACAAGGAGTTCAATCAACCGAAAAATTTTTTGGATAAATCATTGTACAATAGGCTGTCAATATTTCTTGTGAGGTCGTGTTGGACCCTGTGTAAGTTAATGAGTGTGTGACAACTTTTTAATGATGTTGACTGTAGCTTCCTTTGCAATTTTAAAAGGGTCGGATGCAACTTGCGAAAAACCTGTATTTTTTATTAAGTCTGATTAGCAATTAGTAATAACTTTCGTCTTCATTTTTTCGGCTTGTCCGTTTAAAAGAAGAGGAAAGGTAATTGAATCTGACCACGGCTTTCGCTGTTACGTCTGAAAAAGGGAAATAAGAGGCTTGTAAAATTGAACAACGATAGACTTACAACTTTTCACCCTGTTTATGATTTTCTGTGAATAATTGGGAGGAGAAATAGTTTTATTGTAAAAAATGTTTGTGCCATTCGTGCGAAGAATGACGAAAATCCTAGTATAAAAATGATATGTTTCCAATGTTTAGAACCGAAGATTTAATAGAAATGACCTCAGTTGACCTCGGATCTCCTCTGACGTCAACGTGAACCTCACATAGCTTATGTCACAAACTGACTTTTCACAAGTCTATATGCCAAATATTAGGCGAAGAATGACGAAAATCCTAGTATAAAAATGATATGTTTCCAATGTTTAGAACCGAAGATTTAATAAAAATGACCCCAGTTGACCTCAGATCTCCTCTGACGTCAACGTGAACCTCACTTAGCTTATGCCACAAACTGACTTTTCACTAGTCTATTTGCCAAATATTAGGTTGATAGGCCTTGTCGTTTTAGCGTGAAAGAGACACAGACAAATAAACAAGAGGCTCAAATATTGGTATAGATGTGGGTTTATATTGAATTTATTTTGGCCGCATGTCAAAAATCATATTCTCAAAAAAAGCTTGAAGGTCGTTAGCGGGTCAATCTACCGACTATTTATATATCGCTCCTCGATGGGTTCTCACACTTGCTTGTGCCATATATATATATATATAAATATATATATATATATATATATATATATATATACGAAGAAGGTACTTGAGTCATTATTTGCAGGTAACAAAAATTTCAGTTGGTTCTACAGTTACTCAATACGTTTTATTGTGATTGATGGCAATTGTGAGTCAGCGCTTTTATCTTGTGATGGATTATCTCGTAATGGATTATCTTGCAATGAACAAGGGCTTTTATTTTACAATGCCACCTTTTGCAGTTGAGGGGTTAAAATTTGCATTCATCCCACAAGATGGGTGTCAACATGACTCATAGATAAAAACAAAATAATTGGGCTAATTTTCTCCAATGACTCTGGGGAGGT
>OY735242.1:35793076-35815576 GCA_963457665.1 Thysanoteuthis rhombus | reverse complement strand
TTCCTAGTGCGCCCACTATGACCGGTACTACCCTGGTTTTCATGTTCCACATCTTCTTCAACTCTATTGCTAGGTCCTGGTATTTTTCCTGTTTCTCACTCTCCTTCTTTTTAACTCTATGGTCTGCAGGTACAGCAACGTCTACTATTTGGCAGGCCTTCCTTTTTTTGTCTACTATCACTAAGTCCGGTCTTCTTGCCTGGATGAGGTGGTCAGTTTGGATGTCAAAGTCCCAGAGTAGTTTGTGGTTGTTATTCTCCAAAACTGCCTCTGGCTTGTGCTGATACCACTTTTCCACATGGCTGAATCCCATTTGTTTGCTTAGTTCCCAGTGTATCATCGTTGCTACTCTATCGTGTCTATGCTTATACTCCTTCTGGGCGAGCTGACTACATTCACTAGTTATGTGGTTTACTGTCTCATCTCTTTCATCGCACATGCGGTATTTGCTGTTTGTCTGTGTTCTGTCGATTTTTATTTTTATGTAGTTTGTCCTTATGCTTTTGTTTTGGGCTGCCATGATGAGCGATTCCGTTTCTCTCTTGAGGTTCCCTTTTCGTAACCACGTCCACGATTTCTCGTCTGCTACATCTTGTATCTGTCTTTTAAACTCGCCGTGCAATTTTTTCTCTTCCCATCTTTCTTTTCTTGTTTGCTGTACTGTTCCATTGTTTTCTACTTTATTGCTTGTTGCACTATCTCTCGCGCTCTTTATGATTTCTTCACTATTTGTTTGCACATATCTATCTAGGACTACTTTAGCTCTCTGGACACAATCCTCTATGCCGATGAGCCCCCTGCCACCTTCTTTTCTCTTGACGTATAGGCTATCTGTATCATCTCTAGGGTGTAATGCTTTATGCATTGTCACAAGTTTCCTTGTTCGCCTATCCATTGATTGGAGCTCTTCCTTTGTCCATCCTAGGAATGGTCCTGTATACCTAACTACTGACACAGCCCAGGTATTATTATTATTATTATTATTATTATTATTATTATTATTATTGTCGAGTTTTTACACTGGTAGGGACCGATTTTTTTCTACTGGGGATCAAGTGACAGCAAGTCTTCTAAACCCCGGAACTCTCTTCACTATTCTAACCGACTTCAAAAATGCCGTCGCTTGTGTGGTCTCAGTCCTTCCTCGGATTCCCAGTACCTCTTATCTCTTTGTTGGGTTCTTCTTTTCAGTTCCCAGGGCTCCGACAACTATTGGCACTACCATCACTTTCATCCTGTACAGCTTCTTCAACTTTCTAACAAGGTTTCAAGTATTTATGCAGCTTAATTTTTAAATAATTTTCCTATTACCACAGCCTTTCGACCAATATACTCTCTGGAATCTCTCGACTGCAATCTCTTACATTTGTTCTCACGGAACATGGGCTTTATTTCCGATACACGTCAGATCCGGAATTTCTGTGCTCTTGAAACTGTCCTTCCTTGACCTATGCGTTCAGATGACGGACATCGGATGTGTATGGGAATGGTTGTGAATGACTACACGAAATTATTGCATTGTATACAGTAGTTCTCAACCTGAACTCCCTGGACTCCCGGGTGGGCGTCCACAAAGGTATTGCTGGGGGGGGGGGTTCATGAGCTCGTAAGAAGACCCTTCAATAGCCTGGGGATCTGTGAGTTTGTTGAGTGGGCAGCTCTTTCAAAAGCCTTGGGGTCTATTGCAAAATCCATTTGAATAAAAGGGGGTCTTTGGGAATGGAAATACTGGAAACCACCAGAATGGCATTTTCTCCAAATTTAAGCGGCTGATGTACCTTTTTAATCATCATTATCATCAGTCTTTCAACGTCCAATCTCTAGGATCTGCCATATTTCTCTATCATGGGCGTCGCGGAGCCAGTATTCATTTCTCCATCTTGTTTTTTGTCGGCCTCGATTTCCCATGTGGTCTCTGTAGTTCCATATTGTGAATCGTGATGTCCATCGGATGTCTTTCATTCTCGCAACATGACCAGCCCATCGCCATTTGAGTTTTCTAATGGATTCTATTATGTCTCTGACCTCCGTTTTCTTTCTGATATACTGTGCTTTCTTGCGATCTCTCCATATGAGGTTGAGCATGATTCTCTCATGCGCACGTTGCATGCTTCTCAGTTTGTGGGTTTGTCTCTTGGTTAGGTTCCATGTTTCAGCTCCATAAGTTACATTCAATTACCTTCCACTTGTGATTACCTTGAGATGATTCATGTGGATATTGATTTGTTTTTAAATTCTTTTGTCTTCTCTGAGCATGATCAATTGATATCGCCAGTCATCAGTGTAACGTGTGCTTTACTGCGATATTTGATGCTATAAACTGTCCCCACGACACACACACACACACACACACACACACACATATATATATATATATATATATATATATATATATATATATATATATAACTTGCAAACTGATTATATTCCAGTGACTAAAATTGCAATTGAACACATCGTTGTTCGAGAATTCTTCGTGAAGCCTTGGATTGAAAACATTGGTGTTTTCTGCTGTCAGGTTTTCAATATTCACACTGTTCCGTAATTTCGTTACTCTAACAGGAAAAAAGTGTTTTCGAATACCATTTTCAGAATGTATTTGTGTCGAGTCTAGTTATGTTGATCATTAGACAATTTGATTTAATATTTAATAAGTACATGCTTTTTGAGATTTAAGTATTAGTGTTCAGTATGGGAAATTTTCCCTCTCTAAAGTTACAAAAATGGACGCTTAACATGGAATGGCTGAAGATAACTCTCCCAAAGTTTCCGGACAGCGCTCGAACTGTTGTTCGTGGGTCATTGACCACTGGCCACTGCTGTCGATGATTCTTAACGTTTGGGCCACCCTAGAGGTTAATTATTTTTACCTATATTTCCAAACCTGAATCTATTGAACCAACGCTGAACAGTTCAGTACTGTTGACTTCAAATGCCTTTATGACGTTATCAGCAGCTGGAGTAGCATTATGTCCTAATTTGAAAATATTCCTTTGGTAAATGGCCGTTTAGGGGCCAAATAACATTCTGGGGCGGAAAAAACACGTCTTCTTTTGTGTAACATCCGTTTTATATTTGTTTTTCACTTACAATTTTTTAATTTTGTATTTGTGGTAAAAATTAACAGCAAGCATAAATATGTCCTGTTAGTCATTCTTTCTAAACCTGACACGTGGCAAACGTCCCTTGATAGCATGTTTGGGGGATAATTACCTAAATTAAGGGACTCATTTAGCACAAACTCACATTGTAAATTGAACCCCTAAAAAAACTTATTTTTGTAGAAATTTGAAAAAGAAACAATCTTTTTTTTAGGTATAAGAATTAAATGTCTAAATTGTCCGCCGTTTCTACAAGCTATACATGTAACACAAACATAGATACATACATAGCCAGCCAGCCAGAATCACTTCAAAACTGAAGAAATCCATGTTCACAGTTTTGATTGACAGTTTATGATTATGATACTTATTCACAAATTCTTATTTACTTTCCTAAAGAAAGAAATATCAAACACTTCAACTTTATGCAAGGTCCTATCGCCGGTCATTTGGCCTTCGAAACAATATAGAAAATCTGGTAAAAGAGAATGCAGTTTTATCGTACCCAGAAAAGAAATCAAAACAAGAATCGCCACTGCAGTCAATAATTGAACAGCGGTAGCGTCAAAATTTGAAGAATGTAAAAAACTCCATTGAAGATTAAATATGGTCAGAATAAATCACTGGAAAATTTCTGAAATGGAGTAAAAAGCATCTAGATGCTATAGAATCTAGATGTTATTACCACCGGAAAACATCTAAAATAGAGTAAAGTAATATCTAGGAATATCTAGATTCTGGAGAATATAAATGTTTTTAATAAACCTGTCAGAATTAGGCCCCAAAAAGTAAAAAAAAAAGGGGGGGATGGGGTCTAGCGGAGTACTGACGCCATTTTCTAGTGTGCAGAAAGAACGGTACGGCCAGGAGTGCTGAAACAAACAAACTAGCAACTGAAAAAACTGACACAAATACATGAACAACTGCACATTTAAAAAGGATTGAACTCATCGCCATCTTTGATGGCTACGGTTGTTCAACATTCCATAGCATACAAAAACGCCATTTTAAAACATCGATGGTTCCTATAGACCACAAGGAATGTCTCGGTCTCTTTTACTTATGACAGAGGAAATATGACCGACTTAATCTTTTCCGATAATAAAACGAGCAACGCCAATTACTCTTTCAAGGAATCTTTGAATGAGAAAAATTGTCTTTATATTGAATTAAATTGTTTAACCAAATTATTGATTTGTATTATTTGTGCGCCTTTCTTAATCTTGATTAGGCGGGGGTGAAACCTTACATTCGGAAAGGGTGATTATTTCTAAAACTATAAACAAAAAGTAGATATATCAAACCTTTCGGAGAAAAGATATATCAAAAATGATTTACGTATATCGTAAGATTTGAAGAAACTTTATACGAGAATTCCAAACATAACATTTTGGTATGCTTTCAATGTAAATACATCTTTTCTTAAAGAAACAGTCTTATGTTGAGCTGAAGTCGTTATCAAAAGTGAAAGAAAGATTAAGTAACCCAGCTCTTGCGCTTTAATAGTGTGCGGGGTAAGAGCCCGACTTCTTAAAGAGGTAGGCGGTAAAAGAAATTTCCCAATGTTTCAAGAGAGAGACAGAGAGAAAATCTCTCTGAACCAACATCTCTTCGTTAGTCTCTCATCCTCTCAACAAGCGATCTAAGCACCACCCCCTATTTGACAGTGACTGGAAAATCCATCAGTCAGTCGAATTTTTCATGCCGAAGGCACAAGAATTGTCTCCGTTTCAATATAGATTTCTATTAAAAATCGATCAACGCCCCCCAGAAAACATTTGGGGTGGAAATTCAAAATCTAACTTGATAAGAACCCGCCTAAAGCTCACTTGAATGCTCACTGGAAATTTCATAGGATTATATAGAGTACTTTTAACAGTAAGCTATCACATACGGACAGACAATCGGTGGATCATGATAAAGATGGAATCCTGTCGATGGTATGATGTCCGCGTTCAGTTGCTGGAAACCAAACTGAGGATAATATAGATTCCTCAACCACTCAACCCTCTAAAAGCTAGGAGTAAAAAATCGTCGTTCTCCGTCAATACCCTCATAGAGGGTGTCGCAGGGTCTGGCATACAGGGGCAAATTTTACTAAGACCCACTTCCAGCTTGCCAGAGCTTTGTTCTGCTCACGGCACATAGTATCCCCTAGCGATCACTCATCTAGATATTGACAAGAAATGATGTTGCTAACTCCGGCAATATAATGAGAACAGGTGCAACCAGCGTGATTCGGCCGTAACCGCTTAGCTACGGTGGTAGGTTCTTCAATCTTGATCCTAGTGCTGAGTGCATTCTGTAGAGGAATTGAGTACCATTTTCAAAGTCTTTGGTATGACGTAGTGGTAGATTGAACCCAGACATACTGAACGGGAGGCGAGCACTCTATCACTGGGTCACGATGATTGGCCAGAGAAATTATTCCCGTGGGTATACCAATGGTGCGTCAGGAACATCATCATCATCATCATCATCATCATCAGTCTTTTATCATCCGTCGCTGAACATAGGACTTGCCACACCTCTCTATCATGGGCGTCACGGAGCCAATACTTTCTGAACTTGTCTAGTTCGTCTCTCCATCTTATATTCTACTGGCCTCGGTTGCGTATATGATCTCTGGTGATCCATGTTGTGATGATGTCCAGCGGCTGTCAGTCCTTCTTACAACATGACCAGCCCATTGCCATTAGGGTTTTCTAATGGATTTTATGATTTCTCAGACTCCTGTTCTTTTCCCTGATATATTATGCTGTCTTGTGATCTCTCCATGTGAGTTTGAGCATGATTCTTTCATGTGCACGATGTATGAACCTTAGCTTGTGGGTCAGTCTCTTGTTAGGTTCCATGTTCCAGCTCCATAGGTGACTATCGGAGGGATGCTTTGGTTATATACTCTTTTCTTCCCATCAAATCTGGACGAAAGATTCGAGAACGATATCAAGCATGTATACAAGACACAAAATACAAAATAAACGTAATTAAATTTCTTCACCCGCACATCATATTTACAAAATATCGAGGCAGCGGGTTTTCATTTATGCTAAAACACACACACATACACACACATGAATAGTGGATGAGGAGTTTCTGCGTAGAAATTGATATATCGCTTAAATTCAGCATTGCCGACCACCCAGTTCCGTAGTTCAGAGGTAGGATATCAGCCTCCGGGTCCGATGTGAGGTTTTTCAATTCTGCCTTGCGGTACTGGATGGGATAATGTCTATAGCCACACTGAAGAAATGTAATACATGATAACACAAATATGGATGACATATATATATATATATATATATATATATATATCCGTTGTCTCAATAGAATGATACATTAATTGTGTAAAGACAGGAGATCACTTCAAATTCAAATACGATATAACGCAGTTTATAATTCGTTCTGTCAGACCAAATATGTCCATTTCTTAAATACATACTGTCACGTTGAAAGAGACGAATAAGACCGAGAATGAACGAGATGAGAATTTGGATTGAAAGCAGGCGTTTGGTTTTTGCGGGCTATCTAGTACAATGGTAAGTGCATCGCTACGATGAAGTGGTCACCCTGTCGTTGGCGGGTTCGATTCCTACAGCCTCATTTTCTTTAATTGCTTATTCTGTTTATGTTGCCTAAGTTGGATGATATAACAATAAGTATCTATGTAATATAACGCAGTTTATGAATCATATATATGTATTTAGATGGCTTTGCTCCATAGGCCAAGCCTATATTCCGTCTTTCAAAAACATATACATATTTATTTATTGTATGTACAGTACAAAAAAACTGCCGTAACCATTTTTCAGTCGGGATAGAAGTAGAGGTGATGTTTGACCCTGCAGCTGTGTCCACCATCTTTTTCATTGGATTGATGAATAAATTTATCAAATTTCAACAACAACAAAAAAATGAACGGAACCTCTGCACTAGTAATATAGTACGGTGTAATGTTCAAATATTTCCCTAACCCTATTATGGCGCTATCAATTTTTGCATCAATCTAGTAGATGGCGGAGAAGGAGAAGATATTTATTTTGAAAAAAGCGAAAGAAATATGATCCACGATGTAAGGCGCTACTCAAACAACTACGCCTGTCTGGATTCTATGAATGTAGAGATTGTCCAAACGTTAGCAATCTATCACTTTCGACCATCCATATAGCCTTTGCATACATTTACGCCTGTATCTATTTATCAATTTATGAATGTATATATGTATGGAAGGATGGATATATCAACATATATGTATGTGTTTGTGTATGGGTCGGTGTACAACTACGTACATATATGAACAAACGTTCTGCTATTAAATGAAGACCTAAAAAAAAACCTCATACATACACACTAGAAGAAAAATTCTATATGTTCTATATATATATATTCATATTTATTTCTATTTGTTTATAGCTATCTACTTCAGTTCATAATTATCTATGTCCCTCTATAAATGGATATATGTCTGGCAGATATGTGAAATAGACTGAGATAGATAGATAAATGAGAACAGACTGACCCTCTCTCTTTCTCTCTCCCCCTCTCTCTCTCTCTCTATATATATATATATATATATATATATATATATATACACACACATATAAATACACACACACACATATATATATACACACACATATATATATACACACAAATATATACACACACACATATATATATATACACACGAATATATATACACACATATATATATACACACACACATATATATATACACACACACATATATATACGCACACACACACACACGCACATATATATATATATATCTTTTCGGATGAAAAATTCTTTATTTCGGGCGTTACCACCCCCAGACCCAACAAAAAAGAACCGCCTACCAAAACAACATTAAACATTTTCTCACAAAATAAATTCTCCTAAGACAATAAGTAACTGTTTTCTTATGTTCCCCGGGTAGCGACGGAGCGTGGGGAATTAGGATGGATAAAAACCGTCTTTTTTTCCTTTTTTTTTCTTTCTGAATCTAAACCCAAAAAAAGAATAATGCTGAACATTGTCTTCCTGATGACGCCAAGTACTTTCTCGCAGCATGGAGAAGAGAATTACGTAAGAACGAATTCAGAGACTTTCTGGACAGTAAGGACCGACAGTTCTTCTTACATAATGAACAGAGTGATTTTCTGGACTTTCAACACAGAGCAAACAAGTTGGCAGATATAAGTATCTCCAACACATCGTTTGAAACAATAGAGCCTTCCACTCGAGCGGAACTTTTAGTTTCTTTACAATAAAAAAATATCTAAATTGGATACAGTCAATCTACGCTTTTAGAAAGTTCGCTTTATATCACTCTTTCAGTTTTTCAATGGTTTTTTGTTGTTTGTTTGTTTTTTGTAGTTAGCTGTTATAGAGTTAGCACATACTCTCCTCTCTTCTACAACCGGTACCTCCGACCTCTGATAACTCGGACTGAAATACTCTCCTACCCGTTTTTGGTTCTGCTCTACTTTCGGAGAGAGGGGAAACCTGTGAATCCGTGAATTTCCTTTCTTACGAGAATTAACTTGACCTTCACCACGTCTGGTACAAGGTCATGATCGTGAAACAACCAGTAAAGATCCAACTGACGACTATCGATGAACTGCTGAATTTGCTGATCATTGCTCTGCAACAGGCGCCTTCCGAATAGACATATTCTCTCTTCTTCCAACCAAGACCCCCCCTCTCTCTCTCTCTCTCTCTCTCTCTCTCTCTCTCTCTCTTATACATATGTTTGTTTTGTGGATGAGCTGATCTGACAGAATGTTGATGAAAGTGACGATTGAAAGATGAGGAGAAAAAAACTTGAGAAAAAAGCAGGTGTTACAACTGAAAAATCTTTATTATCACGTGGTCATGTTTCGATGCATTTCGACGGGTGTTGGTCATCTTTTCCTGGGGAACTTACAGCGTAGCATAAAAAATTGTGTGCTGTTTAAATGTTTGAGGTTGAGGAAGGAAATGGGGATATTTCTGCGTTGTGGTTTGTTTAGTAGGAGCAGGAGGGTTAGTTTTAATATCTGTTTAGGCGAGTGTCAAGTTTGGTCTGAAATAAGAGGAGTCCGTGGGAGGAGGGGTCAGCAGGTGTTTGTCGTTTGTCAATGTGTGCTAGGCTTGTCTTGGTTGATAAAGGGCAGTGAGAGGAGGAGCCAGGGTGAAATG
The DNA here is from genome assembly GCA_963457665.1 of Thysanoteuthis rhombus. Classification (NCBI taxonomy): domain Eukaryota; kingdom Metazoa; phylum Mollusca; class Cephalopoda; order Oegopsida; family Thysanoteuthidae; genus Thysanoteuthis; species Thysanoteuthis major. The sequence continues at coordinate 35,806,292 of OY735242.1, read as the reverse complement.
GTCAGTTCTGATGAAAGATTTGTTCGACAGTGTTTGTTTAGAATGGGGAGGTGGTGTCAAACATTTAATGAATAGGTGTTGATGTATGTGGGGTGGGTGGGTAGGGTGTATTGTTTTTAATCTTTTTTGTTGATGGTGGTTGAGACTTTTTTTCTTTCCTTAAAAGGGTGGTTAGTATGTGCTTATACTATTCTTTAAATGGACAGCTGAATAGTGTCGTGTCGGGGGCCTGATTTAACGTTGCTAATATATTAGTCCCCTAACACATGTATAACCCAGAATCGATCTAAGAAAATAAATCCTGGGAAGTAGCGTGTTCGTTGCTTAAGCACAAAAACAAGGTTAGTACACAGTCAGTTGGATTGTTAACAAAACGTGGAAATAAGAATAAACGAAGAAGTTAACAAAAGTGCAAGGTTTAATTCGTGAGCGAATTAAAATAAACAAGGACCGGAGTTTCTGCCAACACGGATATGTGGAGGGATCTACCAGGATAAAAGATGTAGAGATGAGAAGGATGAAGGGAAAGAGATGTCACTGAGTAAATATGAGATAGGGTCTATACAATGATCGTCAGTAGGGTTACCCTAGTTTTGCCACTAAGAAGTTATCTTAGGAAGTCCGTCCTAACTACGATGATACTGCTTAACTTGGTTAGGATGTGCTCTTGAGATGAAGTGTGTGTAAGAACAAAGTGTGTATAAAAACTATACTAACTATCCTAACTAAAGAGAGAAAGGAGAAGAGACGAGCTTACCTCGACACAGTCGGAACAGAGAGAGAGATTTACCGCCACAGTTTAGATATCGTAAAGATAAGAATCAGCTATCTGATTGGCAGTCCTATGTGACGTCAAAAAGGGGAACAAGGAATTTACCGTTTCTACAGAGATATAGGAGTTAGAAGTGTAAGCGACGTTTTTGATATCTAGCTAAAGGAAGAGTTTCGTACTTAATTCGTAACTAAAAGTATAGGGGGCACTACACTTTAAATGGACAGTTGAATGTTAGCCAATTTTTGTACGTTAATGTCGTATTTATGTGATCCTGTTTCAAATCCAATACACTGAGTGAAAGTTGAAGTTGTGGTTGTGTGTACTCCTATATCCGACGAGGGCGTTTGTTCTGGTTGTCTCGAAATGGAATGAAAAGTAGTTACTAAGATGGCATTTTCGGTTATTATTCCATTGAGTTGGATTTCATTCAGGGGGTCTGTAGTATTATGTGTGTAGGATTTTACTTGCATAGCAACGGGTTATATAAAGCGGTCCACATATTTTGATATTTTTGTAGTGCGCCAGTTAACGTGAGAGATCAAAGGTCTACGTGGAGTGTTTTCTTTATGTATTTGGGGGAGTAGATAAAATTGGGCTAGTCTCGTGTTAATGGTTTTGGGTGTATCGCATGTTTGTTTTTTTTATCGATTAGGTTATTCCAATGCATTTCTTCTGGGAAGTTGATCAATATATTCAGGTGGTCAGTGGAGGATCATTAGGGAGTTCTTTTTGGAAGTTAGTATTATTTAGATGAATATCCGCTTCGTTAAGGTATTATTCAAAACCCTAGATAACTGTCTCATCCCCTTCATCAGCACAGGTGATAATCAAGTCGTCTGTAGCTTCGAGCTTATTTAGGAATCGTCGTTCTTCGATAGAGAGGTTATCGTGTGGTTATTGAGGTCTATTTAGGTTACTACTATAGATTTTGACGTCTTTCCTAATGTGTGCATATATATATATATATATATATATATGATTTAAATAGTTATTAAAATCCGATCTGACGATGCTACTGATCGGAAATGAAAAATATATGAAAAAGGTATAATTCAGTCGCAATATCCAAATTATCAAATCAATAAATTATATATATATATATGTGTGTGTGTGTGTGTGTGTGTGTGCGTGTGTGTGTATATATATATATATATATATATATACATATCCATATATATATATATATATATATGCATACATACACATATATATATATATATATATATATATATATATATATATATATATATATATATATATATATATATATTATGCCAGCTGGCATCGCTCAACATTCTTATTAAAAAGAATAATTCAGCACTCCACATACACGTATACAAAACTTGACCACCATAGAAATCTTATTCTATTTGTTATCATTAACAATAGCAGTAGCACCATTACTATGAACATTCATATTATCATTATAGTATACCTCCAGTCACTATAAGAACAACTCAATCACCTTTCCCTAATTATCTCAGACGTGTAGAAATATACCAAACCTTAAATGATTAAACGAACAAGTAATTAAACAAGTAAAAAAAAAGTCGTGTAAAAGTGAATCCCAACACTGGGAAACAAATTAAAAGAAGAAGAAAATACTCTCACAAAGGGCGGATGTTTCAACAACCTAATCTTGAAGAAAGCGCCTGCAGAATCCCTTGATAACTTATAACTTATAATCATCAGACTGTAAAGTATCTCCACTATGTAAAGCAGAAAACATAACAGGCGATAACCAACAAATAAACAAGGAAAAGAAAAAGGGAAAGAATAGATATATAATTTAAATAAGAGGAAGGTCCTACACCCTAGAAAAATAGACACATACCCAAAAACGTCCTGAATAGAGATCTAACATAAATTGAATCCTTTGCCTGAAGAAGCCCTAACGGAGCAGAAACATAAATGTGTTTGTGTAGTGAATCCTTCAATTCATCATATTTTTTTTAAAGAAATGGACGTATTTGATCCGACAGAATGAATTATAGATTGCGTTATATCATATAGATACTTATTTGAAACGATCTCCCGTCGTTACACGGTTAATATATCATTCAATTTAGACAACATAAATAGAATAAAAAATAATAGAAAATGGAGCAGCTGCAGGAATCAAACCTGCCACCGATAGGATAGCCATTTCAACGCAGCGATGCTCTTACCATTGAGCTTTAAAATATTTATTATCATAAACATAGGATTGGAGCATTTTTTTCCTGCACGTTTTCTCCTATATCAGATACTGTCATTAGAACTATCAGCATAGGTTTCTTCAGTTTTTAAGCCGGTTTGGCTGTCTGCCAGGTGGCCTTGCCTTGAATGTGTGTGTCACGCGTACAGTCAGCACAAATGGAGCTGAAATTTTCAACATTCACTCCAGGTGTCCCGAAGACACGGGTTTTGGGGTTCATTTCAAATCCACCCCACCCAATAAAGATGTTTAGACGGAGGTTCAGTTTACTGTGTAACTTTACTTTAAATTAGCCTCTCATTTTGAGTCCGGCAGCATTCAAACTTGTCTCTTATCAAAATTCGAACCTTTTTTGTGATCCAACAAAAGATGGGAGAAGTAGTTTGTATATTGATCATCTCTTCTCCAGTTTTTAATTTTTAATCACCCCCAACACGGAATGCTACCAAAAGACATTGATCACCTTGCAGTTTCTATTGGGTGACCAGCAGTTTGTTTATATATCTATGTAATGAACATCGTGTGCGGTAACGTTTTCTTCCCACTCTGCGCGGACACAATTTATCAAATAATGAGGCATAGTCCAAATTGCAAGACAAACAGATGCAAACTGAACTCAAAGTCATGGCGTTGTTATCTGCATCTATTTCTGAGTCCATATCTATCTATACTAGTCTCTCTCTCTCTCTCTCTCTATATATATATATATATATATGTGTGTGTGTGTGTGTGTGTGTGTGTGTGTGTGTATATACATATATATATATATATATATATATATATGTATATATGTGTGTGTGTGTGTGCGTATATATATATATATATATACATATATATATATATATATAATATGATTCGGTCATGTCTGTCTATGTGTTTGTTTGTCATGCTATTAAAAAAAAGCACTCAAGTATGGGCGTAACCCTACCAAATTCGACGTGTGTACTCGATTGAACTGGGCTGGGGTCCTGCTAAAAGACGCCACTGCCAACGTAAAATGTATCTGATCTTCAATGATGTTGAGATTGGCTGTACTTGGAAAACTACTATCCACAAGATTGAAAAGATGCTGTGTTTCTCGGCGGAACTGACTGGCCTGCAACTACATATCCCCATAAACAACAGATCTATGCATTGTGTGTGGTAACACATTCCTCCTTTTATCTTGATGAAAGCTATCTTCTATTTGTGCCACAGTAGACCTTCTGTTGTCTCGTACTTGGCGAGAAAGTCTCCGTTCACCTCTTGCACCTATTAATCTCATCCGCCCAATGCCTTGTCGTCGGTTGGTGATTTTTTTTTCGATCCTCGGACCACTGCCAATTGGTATTCACCACGACTTGACAAGTGCGACTCGCAAGCCGTTCCAATTCGGAGATACTGACATATTCTTCTGGCCTAACGATTTAGTCTTTGTGTACTTGTCACATGTTGCTGGTCATAATGCTTTGGCTCATCTATATGAATATATATATTTATAAATTCACACATAGCACGATAATATCAAATTATGTGTAAAACATAAAAAATCACCGGTGAAAATAACATAAATTGAGAAATAATTGACTGAAACGACGTAAATCTGTTGAGTTAGTTACTTTTAAGTGTTTACAGTTGTATCTAGACTATATATAGACATAGTTTGGTCGAACTTTCGCACTAAGCACTTCACCTTAAACTCATTTAGCTATTATTCGACTATCCACAAACTGGGCCCCACCGACTGTAGGGTCCGAAAAGGCACGGAAAAGCCTCCAGGAACTCTGTTTGTATTGTCAAGCTATCATATATACATTGGAACAAGAATATGCTCATTCATTTTTTGTATGTTTGGCTTCTTTTAAGCTGATATATTTGTAGTTTCTGTGAATTGTTTTAATTTGTCAACCCCAACACACCATGTTGTCAAAAGACATCGGTCATTTGACGGTCTTTATTATGTGACTAACCAGACCTGTTTATGGTAGTTTATGTGAGTTTGATCAAAATCTAGGCAATACATCTGAGAGGCGTTCTCAAAACTGATCTGATTAGTCACTCAATAGAAACCTTCACTTGACCTGAGTCTGTTGGTAGCATGCTGCCTAGGGCGTGATCATTTAAAAAATGGGAAAAGGGGTATCAATGAATAAGTCACTTCTTTCGCCTTTTGTTGGGTAGAGATCATTAAAAAAAACTCCAACTAAGAATAAATCTAGTCAGAATGAATTCTCCTTAAGACATCACTGGCATTCACCACCGGAAAACATCTAAAATTAGAGCAAAGGAAAATCTAGAAAGATCAAGATTCTTGAGAATCTAGATCTCACGAATGAAACCGTCAAAATAAGGCCCTCGATTTTGATCTTTGTGCTCTTATTTCCGATGTGGGTGTGGCCCATGATCTTCGTCTTGCTGAAGTTCATGGGTAAGCTGACTTTCTTGCTCTCTTCATTTAGTTCATCTAGCATGAGTTAGAGGTCGTGTAGGTTCTCTGCAAAAAAGGCAATGTCGTTAACAAATCTGAGATATTCACCGTCAATTTTAATTCCTTTATTCTTCCAGTCAAGTGTTCACCAAGTCTTAATTCATTATGAACCAAATGAAGAGAGCTAGAAAGTCGGCCTACACATGAACTTCAGCAAGACGAAGATCACGGGCAACAACCACATCGGAGATAAAAACACTATGATCAAAATTCAGGACACAGAACTGGAGGAAGTAGACCACTACATATATCTAGGACAACGAATCTCCACGAAACCCTCAAAAGAAGAAGAAATCAAGTGAAGAATCACATTAGGATGGCAAGCCTTTGGCAGAGCTAGCTCAACATCAAAAAATAAGAAGATCCCATTAATCCTAAAGAGAAGGGTGTATAACCAATGCATCCTCCCAATAGTCACTTATGGAGCTGAAACATGGAACCTAACCAAGAGACAGACCCGTAAATTGAGAACCATGCAACGTGCACATGAAAGAATTATGCTGGGCCTCACATGGTGAGACCACAAGACAGCACAGTACATCCGAGAAGAGATAAGAGTCAGGGACATCATAGAATCCATTAAAAATCTCAAATGGCGGTTGACTGGCCATGTTGCAAGAATGACAGACAACCGATGGACATCATGACTCACGACATGGATCCCCCGAGATCACATGCACAACCGAGGCCGGCAGAATATTAGATAGAGAGACGAGCTAGACAAGTTCAGGAAGTACTGGCTCCGCGACACCCATGATAGAGAAGCGTGGCAAATCCTGGCGAAGGTCTATGTCCAACGACGGACGTTGAAAGACTAATGATGATGATGATGACGATGATGATGATGATGATGATAATGAAAAATGTACTTTTTATATTTTTCATTTATCATAAATGCATAAAAAAATGCAGTCAGAATAGAAATTGGAGCGGAGTTTGGACCTACAGCAGTAGGGTGTGTATTCATGCATTTATCTATTGTAAATACCCGGGGTAGATTCCATGGAGGGGTCGATGGTCAAAAACTATGGTTCCTATTGGGCTGATACCCCTAAGGGAAGAATTTTGTTAGTCCAAGGGGTGAATAGAAGTTGTTCTTTTTTTAATGAACTGAGTAAACAAGTATCTTAATTTATTTTTTTCGAAGTCTTAACTCGACACACACTGTTTTAATATTTGATCACACATGAGAGTTTCATGACGTAATCTTCATTGTTATGTGATGATGGGAAAGAAAATTAATCAATAACAACGATGTGCAAACAGAGAAGGACTTTGCGTTTGTTTCTCTTACGTATTAAGATTATTCTTTGTTGTAAGTTGCCGAAATGGAAGAGGAGAAATATAGATAACTTAATGATTAAATTGGGAATTGCCTAGAAAAGGTGTTGAACCACTGGTTCAAAAAGTTTGGTGTCCCCTGAATTGAGAAAACAGTTACTGATAGAAATGGGATCAAGGTTTTAACGTGTATCATTCTTTTCTTTAAAAATTCCTGCAAAAAATTGTTTCGTTGACGTTCTTCCAGGATTTAGAGACCAAATGTGAAAACAGTATTAATTCTTTGAGAAGTGAAAGACAGGATAAGGGCAAAGGGAGAAAGAAAATGGACCGTTGAGTGTTACCAATTCGATCTTTTTTCTTTTTTTTTTTTTCTGCGTAAATCCGACCACGAAAATGCATCGAAAAATACCAAATTGCGCTAAAAGTTCACTGCTAGCCCTTTATGGCCATCTTTAATGACTAAAACTAGCTGTATTTGCCTAAAATGGCCAAAGAATGGCTATAATTTGCTGTTTATTCTTTGAGAAGTTATCAACAGAAAGAATGAAAGAATAAACCGTCCATAGTGTTACTAAGAGAATTTCGTGTTGGATCGACCACGAAAAAGCATTAAAAAACGCCAAAACACGCTTGATAAAACACCATTAGCCTTTTCATAGCTAAAAATACTTTCAAATGGCCAGCAAATTGCTGAAAATTGCGGGGAAATAGTGCTGAAAACTGGCTTAAAATAGCGCAAAATGTTGGGTTTTCACCCTGTCAAAACAAGAAAGCCTCGAGATGAAGTGAACGTGAAGAATGCTGATTTTATGAAGTGAACATCGCGGTTGAAGGAACCACTCCCGTCAACAAATGCTCGTGATAGATGTAAATTGAAACCTCACATTGAGTAGAGATTTCAGCATTGCAGGAGCGGGGAGTCGGGTGGTCTGCCAGATAAGATACTTCATAAGAGGAAAGGGAGGGTTACGCCAGAGGGTAGGGGGATTGGATTAAATGACTGAACGGAAAGAAAGAACAGAAGTTGTGAAGGGAATGGGGAACAGGCTGGAAATAAAGAGACAGGGGCTAATTTAAAAAGGAGGGAAGTAAATACAGAGAGACAGAGAGAGAGAAAGAAATATTTGCCCTCAATTTCGGAGTTCGTTCTACCGTTTTCTGATGTAGGATTTTCCGGTCGTACCCCAAAAGTCAACGATTGTTACATTTTTCTGCGTCAACATCGTCATCATCATCAGTCTTTTAACGTCCGTCGTTGGACATGAATCTTCCCCAGGATTCGCCACAATTCTCTATAATGGGCGTCGCGGAGCCAGTATTTCTTGAATCTGTCTAGTTCGTCTCTCCATCTTGTGTTTTGTCGACTTCGGTTTCTTATGTGAACTTTGGGGATCCATGTTGTGAGACGTGATGTCCATCGATTGGCTTTCATTCTTGCAACATGGCCCGCCCACTGCCATTTGAGCTTATTAATAGTTTCTATGATGTCTTGGACACCTGTTTTCTTCTTCATATGCTGTGCTGTCTTGTGATCTCTCCATGTAAGGTTGAGCATGATTCTCTCTTGCGTACGTTGCATACTTCTCAGCTTGCAGATCTGTCTCTTGGTCAGGTTCCATGTTTCAGCTCCATAAGTGACTATCGGGAGAATGCATTGGTTGTATACTCTTCTCTTTGGGATTATTGGGATAATCTGGTTCTTGAAAGTTGAGCTTGTTCAGCCGAAGGCTTACCATCCGAAAGTGATTCTTCGCTTGATTTCCTCCTCTTTTGAGGGTCTCATGGAGATTCGTTGTCCTAGGTAGATGTCGTGGTCTACCTTGCCGAGTTTTGCATCTTCTATCTTGAGAGTTTTGTTTTTATTCTCAACATGATTATAACACATGATTTTCGTTTTACTGAAGTTCATGTGTAGGCCGACTTTTTTGCTTTCTTTGTTTAGATCATCTAGCATTAGTTGGATGTCGTGTAGGTTCTCTGCAAAAAGGACGATGTCGTCTGCAAATTCAAGGTTACTCAAGTATTCGCAGTCAATTTTGATTCTTCTATTTTCCCAGTCCATGTTCCGGAAGATCATCTCAAGGTAGGCTGTATGGACGCTGTAAACCATTTTTCAGTGGCAAAACTACCACTGCGATAATGACAAGTTTGCAGCTTTCATTTTTTAAGTATTTGACTAATAACCTTGACCTTAAATACTAACCTTAAACATTGACCCTAAATACTAACCTTAACTCTAACCCTAGATGCGGACCTTACACCAAACTTGTTTCCTTTGTAGATAAATTTGATAAGATACAGTTTTGGAAACTTTTCTGCTTTTATTTGAAAATTGAATTTTCTGAATTAGATTCAGATAAGGTTAGAGAAAAATTAAGTAAAAAAAAACCGTCTGAGGTCCTGAGACAAACAGAGAAAGAAAAATAAGTAACAACCGCCACCTGTTCTCCCATGATTCATTTCTTTGTTACGCTGAACAGAATAAGGGCAAGGCATGCCCTTATGTCGGCGGTATACCAAAGACATAGCCAAAAGAACATAATTTGGCCTCTACCCATACATAAGCATGTTTAGCTCGGGTTCACAGTCAACTTAACGAAAAATAAGCTCGAAAAAAAAACGTCCTGACTACGATCGAAAACAATACACTTTTTTTTTTTTTGAACTTCTAAAAGAAAAATGTCGACTTTGCAACGGATGAGCTTGGAGAAACGTCCCGAATACGATTGAAAACAATACACTTTTTCAGGGTGTCATAATGAAAAATGTCAACTTTGCAACAGATGAGCTTGGAAATACGTCCCGACTACGATTGAAAACAATACTCTATCTTTAGGTCGTCATAAAGACAAAGGTCGACTTCGTGACGAATAGGCTTGGAGAAACGTCCCGATTACGATTGAAAGCAATACACTTTTTCAGGGCGTCATAAAAAAAGTGTCTACTTTGCGACAGATAAGCTTGGAAAAATGTCCCGACATATTTCAAAACAATTCTCTTTCTTCAGGTCGTCATACAGAAAAATGTCGACTTTATGAGGGATAAGCTTGGAAAAACATTCCGAACACAATACACTTTTTAGGACTTCATAGAAATGTCCTCTAATGAATAATACAAAGAAGATTGAAGACTTGTCAAATTGTACAGGAATCTTCATAAACAGCCAGTTTCGTTTTGCTCATTATAATATTTATGATATTCAAAATTCACTGTTCTGATCTAACTATTGCTTCCAACCATCGGTAGCTGAACGAGGACATTTCGTCCTCGTACCTCAGTGGCGACAACCTCCCGTCTCAGTTTTCTGAAACATAGTCACATAGCAAGCAACTTGGAAGAAATATTGTTTTCTGCCTTTCCTGACAGCACAATATCAATTGTCCGAATTTTCTCCACTGTTTCCCCAAATTCGGCAGGTGGGCAGTTGTCCCTTTTAACCCTAGCTAGTACACCTATGTGAGTATCTATTTAGGCAAAGGGGTAAGTTAATGTAGAGCAGCTATTCTAAGCATGGACCCTAAAGGGGCGAAAGTTGAGCCAAGGGGGGGGTTGATTTGACTGATAACGAAAAGAGGGCGGTAGGGAAAATTTTTGAGGACCCCTGGTAAGCATATCAAAATGTCCACCAATGGTAATTAATGGGACATATTTTGGGTACAATAAACCACTGTGTTAAGTGTTTTAGATAAGAGTATAGAATTGCAAATGTCACATTTATTAGAGATATGCGAACAAATAATTTCCAACCTGGCTCTCGACTAACGCTATGGGGAGTTTGATACGCATATGAATGTTATACCCTCGAGACTTGTATCCATGAAATCCTTGACTTTTTGATAAACACTGTAAATACAGCTGAAAAATCCAATTTTCATACGACTATGTCCTTTTTATTCTTTAATCATATATATATATATATATATATATATATATATATATATATATATATATATATATTCTAGACAGCTTCACAGCTTTAAACACTTAACATTAAAGAAAACTTTTTCAATAGATTTTTTGTGTCACTTCAGTCACCCATTTCCCAATATCTCTTGATGCAATTTATGTAATTTTATTCTGTGTTTTATCCCTGTTTTCCCTAAACTTTGTTATTATTGTACAATGTACAAATTGTCCTTTGTTGAGATCATCAGTTGTTTACCATGTAACCGTTTCGGGGATTTAAAAAAAACAAAAAAGTTCTATTAACATGGCACCCCTGCAGTGTTGGTCAAACACCACCTCCATTTTTTATTATATAGTCTATGCCATACACCCAGTTCGTTTTTCTATATCAGGTTTTATGTGTATTGTATCTTGAAATTATTTTATACTAAATATCTATTTTTTGAAACAGGGCTTACTTTCGTAGATTTCCCTAAGAACGTTTTTAACGATAAGATATCAGTAAGTATAACAACAGACATGACTTGCCCTTCGTGTGATTTCTATAGAATGTTCACCCATGCAGATATTTTTAATTCCAGACAACATACACACTAACTTATGATATCATCTTTAAGAAAACTATTATACAGAAAAAATTATTTGAGACGATTATCTACCAACATATTCAACCGAGGAATTTGACAATTATTTTCCACTAACCTTAGAGTTAATTTTTCCACTTCGTATAACATCAAGCTTCCATCAAATATTTTTTTAACTCTTTAAATTATCAAATAAGTATTATTATATAGTATATATACATATAATAAAGAAATCAACTTATAAACCAATAAAGTAATAATGAATATTTTTAAAAACTATATTTGAACCAACATCCCAATAAACAATCAAAGAATTGGGTTGCAGCAAGAATCCAACCTGCTATCAACAGGAGGCCGACTCAACGCTTAGATGGTAAGAGCGACGTCGCATTAAAACGGCTTCCTGCTGGACGCAGGTTGAATTTCTACAGCAACTTATTTAATTGTTTATTCTATTTACGCTGTCTAGCTTTACCAAATGGCATCTTCACTGTGTAAGTACGGGATGCCGGTTCAAATAGACTTTCGAGTAAAAATAATTAATTTTCAATTATATACTGAGAGAGAGAGAGAGAGAGAGAGAGAGAGAGAGAGAGAATGATTTAAATAAATTTATGAGCATTACGAAACGTGGAGACTTACAAAACCACTTGAAAACCAACTCAGAACAACACAAAGTGCGATGGAAAGAGCAATGTTAGGAATATCTCTAAGTGATTGAAAAAAATATCGATATGGATTCCACAGATAACCAGGATGAAGGATATTGTACAAGTGATTAAACAACAAAAATGAGACCTTGAACTTAGCCACAAATACAAAACGTCTCTTCCTCCATCTACTATCTAGGAAAGCTCCGAACACACGTGTTCACTAGTTCGTTTGCTACAACTTTCTTAGTTGATTATTTTCTCCCTTTCTCTTCCTTCCCTTTACTCTAATCTCGCAGCCGGCGAAGTTTCCATACCTCGACTGTGACTATATATCGTCATTTGTTATAAATATTCCTTGATACGAGAATTCGTAAGAGTTTCATGGCTACTCAATGCAAATACTGCAATTATTTCACTTATCTCATTTTGGGCGACGCAGTGCAAAAACAACAATCAATTCACTTATCACTTCGCCCCATTAAGCTCCTTCTTGCGCCTGAAACTGAACGAACCGCGTATTGATAATCTAGCCTGATCAAACCTACCACTCATTATTTCAGGCACAACTAATCAATCTCCATTCAACAGATAAACCAAACTACATGAGACCAGTTATTCTGCTCTTATATTTCATTTAAGTGTATAGGAATAACTCAATAACCAACAATCGCCTTCTCTATAAAGATACTAAAACAAGCTTCTTCACGGTCGATCTTATCAATGTTCCTTTATATGTATTTACTTTCATCTCTATATGTATTGTTGTAGATGTCTCATTACCAGATATTGTTATTTGTTTGTCAAATCTCTCGTATTAGCTTAAATTCTCTGCCCTCTGGCTCCAAAGACAGACCAACTTGAAAACTGGAGAAAACAATGTTACCTGTTTTGGCAACAGTTTTTGTTGACGGTCTATAGTTGTAGACTCTTCAGCGAGATACGCCTTATCACGGTGGCTTTCAAATTTTGAAAGCTCAAGGGACCTTCTATAAGGGAAATTAACCTGGCGAGGCCCCCATTTCTAGCGTATAGTTTTCAGATTATAATCAGTGAACTACAATAATGATCATTGTTTGATCTTTAAAAATTTATTGTTGATGGATTAGATTATTTGAATATATGCTGGGGTTCTGTGTATAATAACTATGTTTATCGATAGCTGTTCGACGGATGATATTATTTCCCTGCCACAAGATTCGCTATGTAAGGTGTAGTGGAAACACCGATGCAGACTCCAGACATAATTTGTCAGACCCTCAGTTTTGAAACCACTACTTTACTGGCATTATGAAGCAATTGATTAGGATTATTATGGTTAATCATCTCCAGGTAGGTTGCGAAGCGTTTGGT
>OY735242.1:35758076-35788076 GCA_963457665.1 Thysanoteuthis rhombus | reverse complement strand
TGAGACTATACTGACCACGGAAGACCGCACGAATACTGAGGAGAGTCCTGGAAAAATGAAACCTACGACCCCTCAGTTGGTAGCAATGGCATAACAGCCAAGAAAAGGGATAAGTGAGGTTGGTACAAATCACAGCACTGCTGTGACATGTGGAGACGATATGAGAGGCAGGACTGGAGACATGTGGAGACTTGCTGTCACTCAGCCTACAGCGATAACCACCAGGCAATTGGCATGTAACCGTAATTCTCGGCACTGCAGTAGACTGTGAGAATGTGAAGAGGGGGACTGGAAACTTGCTGTCACTCAGTCCTCGGTGGTGACCACCTGGCAAATGCAAAGTATTATGATAGTAATGATAATTCGATACGATGATAATTTACCCGTAAATTCACTGAAAAATTATTTCTGAATATTCCTTGTCGAAATGGAGGGAGTTTTGAATCTTATTATATACAATGAAATACGGTAATATTTACCACCAAATCAAGAGATTTAATTTGAAAAATAGATGTTTGTTGGAGGGAGTCTTAAATCTTGTCGTATCCCATGGAATACGGTAATATTTGTCACTAAATCAAGGGATTTAATTAGAAAAATAAATATTTGTTGAGTAAAATAGATACGTTTTTCATCATTTTTGTAGGGCCTACTCAAGGGGGCTAGAAAGAGGGTACGGTGTGAAATCACAGTGCTCACAATAGATGGGTCTTATAAACGTCATATACACTACACACACACACACACACACACACACACACATATATATATATATATATATATATATATATACCTATGTATAAATCATTCATATTTAGCAAATATTTAGCACAGAAAAACACTTAATGATCAGTTTAAAATTGAGGGAAGGTTACATTTATCATCTGATATGACCCTACCACCAGCCCTACCCGGCATAGTTCCACGTGATTGTCAATATAGGTTTCTTCCGTTTCAAGTTGGTCTAGCTTGCTGGCTACGTATGTATCGTGCATACGTCTGAAAAAATCCCCTACCACTATCTAGGGGTTTTAGTAGAATTTGCAATGAAATTTTATGCTAAATTGGTTCCTAAGTTTGTACCTGGCAATATTCACGCTAGTTTTGTTTTGTTTTGTATTTTTATTCAGACTTTTATGGTGGCCACCGCCCAAATAAAAAGCGAGAAGTGATTTATTCATTAATTCCCCTTTTTTCCATCTTTTTAATTGATTGCCCCCAACACAGCACGCTACCGAGAGATGTCGGTGACGTAATAGTTTCTACTAAGTAACCAACCAGACTTGTGATTCAGGTACTAACTTGGTTGCTCGTCTCTGTATCATTCTCAAACCATTTTATTGTCCTTTGTTCAAATTTAACCAAGTCTGGCATAAGGTGGAAATAGTGAGACATCTGCGAGAATAAGATTCAATCTTTACTAGCAATGGTATTACAAGACGAACTAGCCAATCATTGTTCCATGACAACTGCCTCATATTCATCAGGGCTTCTGAGAGTAATTTAATCAGGGGTTACAAGGTTTATTTCAAGGCCCCCTAGCCTTCTACGTCAGTCATCCTCTTTTTTATCCATTTAAATGTATGCAAGCACTTTCTGAGATCCCAGGAAATTCCTGGGTCCCCTTTTGACTACCAACCCCACCCCTTGGACTACCGGGCCCGGGTAGGATGTACTCCCTGCACCTCCACCTCCCATAGGACCTGTACATATTGAATATTCAGTAGGGCTTATGATTTGCTGCGAGAAAAAAAGCGACACCCTCGTTGCAAATCTCAGATTTCCACGCGAAAAACCAACTATATTACTTCCGAATAGTTGATCAGCGAACTTCCGTTCTAACGGCACTATTTAATGACACATTCGTTCTAACGGCACGTTTGTTTTTGTTGTTGTTGTTTTTTTTTTCGCGAGGCTTTGGTCGGAGATTAGTTTGCAGCAACAGCATATGAATATTTCAGTGCATTATTTTTTTCAAACTATTCAAGTGTTGGAAGACTTTCTTCTTTTTTTTTTTTCATTTCAAAAATCAAATTTAGTGAACCCTAAAAAAATCTACTGCCTAAGTATCTGAAAGAAATTCAAGAGGAAAGTCTTATCGATTAACGATTAGTTAAATAATAATTAAAATAGAATGAGGTGTGAGTAGAAGTGCATTCATCTGTGAATACATATATGATGAGCATAATTGTGTTATGGTTCATCAATTTCGAAAATTATATCGCAGACCTACTAACCGTATATTGGGCATAACAACAGACCTACAAACCGTCTATTGGGCGTAACAACAGACCTACAAACCGTATATGGCACAATAGATTGCCGTTATAACAACATTCTTTAATTCTCAAGGGGTCGTCATAATGGGAATCTACTGTAGTATCATTTTTTTTATTACATCAGTAATAACACATGGGCTACATTTGAGATCAAGTGACTGCAAGTCTCCTCAATACTCCAGGATTTGCCCTAATAAGAATACTGCCGATTTCACTGCTATCGTCTGGATGCTCCTGATTCTTTCTCAACAACTTTGCTAGGCTCTAAGAGGCTGTTCCCAGGGCTCCGATCACTACTGACACGACCACCACCGCCTTATTCCATAACATACAAATGGTAGTTGACCCTGCTAGCTGTTTTGATCTTTCTTTGACCGTATTATTTAACACATAGTCATTCCATTTGATGCCCGTGATTTTACGTCGGCATTTGGTGTCGAAGGCGTCCGATTTCTCCTCCTGGGTGGTGTTACGTTGCCAGGTTTTGAAACTGTAGAGCATCGTGGATATTACGTTCGAATTATAGAAATTCGGTTTGGTTCCGATGAAAACAGGTCTGGTAAGCCGGTCTATGGGAACCGTCACGTGACCAATGTCTTTTGACAGCATGTCGTGTTGAGGATGATCAATTGAAAAAAGTTTTTTTTTAAAATGTGTGATCAATAAATAAGTTACTTCACTCAACTTTTGTTGGGCAGTGATCACTAAAGAAGTCCGAATGCAATCAAACACAGACCAAGGGAACAGTTTAGCATCAATTTACATTGTTAATAAAAACCTATCGTGGGAGAGGGATGATTAGAAAACAATGCTTTTTTTTCTAATCTTAAGTAAATGTCTAAATATCTAGCCCTCTCAGTGCAGCCTGTACGCACGATACATACATATAACTTATCCAGCCAGACCCACTCAAAAACTGAGAAGCCCTATGTTGACGGTTCATGTGACAGTTTTTTTTTTGTTTTTTTTTTAAATTCAACTGTCACGAAACGAATGTAACTGCAGTTATTGATATGCAAAGGATTAACCACTTACGGGTGCGAAAAGGGTGTAAAGTATATGTTGCCATCCGATCCTACAAATGAATTTGTAGTAGCTTGATGAGAGTTAGTTTTGATGAATGAAAGAGAGAGTCATTCACAGGGTTATAAATGGAGGAAACTCAGAATTGGAACATCAACACTTAAATGGGGATTTACTTATTGATTCCC
The DNA here is from genome assembly GCA_963457665.1 of Thysanoteuthis rhombus. Classification (NCBI taxonomy): domain Eukaryota; kingdom Metazoa; phylum Mollusca; class Cephalopoda; order Oegopsida; family Thysanoteuthidae; genus Thysanoteuthis; species Thysanoteuthis major. The sequence continues at coordinate 35,784,586 of OY735242.1, read as the reverse complement.
CGGGGCTAACGATCAACGTGGCTCAGTGGTAGAATGCTCACCTCTGATAAGTAAGTTGCGGTGTAATCTTCCTCTGAGTGATACCAGAGACTTTTTTTTCTAATACTCAATGCCTCATCGCGAAGCAACACGGGGACTCGGATTCTGGAAACCTCTCCCCGATGCCAAGGGGTCATGTCCAAAATCACTCTGGATACAATCATCGCCGAAGTTGAGTAACGTCGAGTCTAGCCAGCAACTAGATGGGTGGTTATTAGGGAATACCATGTGCTGTAAGCAAAACGAAGCTTCGACAGGCCTGGCAAGTGGGTCTTACTAATAATTACCTGTGTGTACCTAACCCTGCCACACTTTCGATGAAGGTATAAGCGTGGAACGATGTACGTACATATACATTTATTTTTACGTCATCAATAAAAGATTTTGTTAAAGGTTTCTGGGAAATTTTGCATCAAAATGATAAGTGGAAAGCAAGGTTAGGTCATCGAAAACAAGGGAAAATACTTATGTAACTGGATGACGATGATATCAACGCTTATGAATGAAAGATTTTGTCGGAAAAGTTTTGCATGAAACAAATCTAACCTTTATCGCCCCGTGACGCCTTGAGGCATGTTGCGTTTTGTGTCTGACGCACACGTGCGTCCATTCCACAGTTTTATTTAAAACAATTTGAATAGTTACGACAACGAACTGGACGTGTTCATTTTGTTGCACTATCGGTATTAGCGAAACGAGAAGCGGTGAAGAACTTTTCGAACTAAACAGCAAATATGAGTTAGGTCTGTATGCGTCATACATACATACATACATACACGTGTGGATACATCTAAAAATGGTATGATGTCCTGATTCTTCTTCGAAGGGTCAGTAGAAACCTATAGCTAGCTCGGTATCTACCAACTGCTCACGAAGCTAAGCAATTCATTCAGTATGTAACCTGGTTTTTCACACTTTCACTACCACATGTCTGCGCATGTGCGTCTTATGACATATTATGTTTTGCCTCGATTTAAGATGTGCTACCATGCTGTGGTCTTCTTTAAGGCGATGAAATTTAATATAATATCCGTACCTCGCGTAAATGGATCACCGTTGTCCGTACGTATACCAAAACTAATATCTAAAATTATCCTCTAAAAAAAAAACAACACATCTTTTATCTAGAATGATCTGAAAGAAATACCAATATTTGGGCATTGTTGGTTGGTCCAAAATGAACATAAAGATCCCCAAAAGCACTTCTTTGAAAAAAAAAAGTATGACTTCCAGATGATGCCTAGTGTGTAACCCATGTACATTTTCAAGGTTGTAGCTCCCTGAAAATATGACCAGAAGCACCCTCAGACACACAATTACATACACACACACACACATACATACAGACGAGCAAAGAGAAAAGAATCAGTGTTGTCATGCAGAGATTAGACAATAGTTATGGCAACGCACAAGACTCGGCACTGAGAAGTGGATGTTTCTCACGTTGAATGTTGCACTATCCATGATAGCAATGGTCGTGTTAAGCCATCTATTTATATAGTGAACAGCGTGATTTTCTTCGTACGTAACCATGAACTCTTTTACTTGAAGGTGACAGGTTTGCCGATAGAAATACTTCCTACTCGCCATTCTAAACAATAAACTCTCCCACTGAAAGGAGTTTTTCGAGAGTCGGCTCAACGCTACCTTTCAACTTTCACGAAAAAGCGAAAAGCGAAAGTAGTGTTCAGCTTTTGTTTTACAGCAACCCATAATAGAGGCAGCGTGCACCCCCTTCCTCCGTCTCTCTCTCTCTCTCTCTCTCTCTCTCTCTCTCTCTCTCTCTGTCTTCTACACATGTGTCCTGTACCTGCCAACACCACGATCTCCGATGACTAAGTCTGACATACAACTCCAAAATTTAGGGTTGTGGAACGCTAAAAAAAATCCCATAGAAATTGATGGTAATTGCTTCTTCACTTTACACCATTTCGGCTTACGAAGAGTTTTTTAGAGGAAGTCTCTAGTTTCGGATAATGGGCGAAACCTGTGTAGAGCTTCACCAGAGTTCGAGGAATTCTACCATGAAAAATATTACTTCCTCGAAAACCTCACAACGCAGACTCTCGGCTTTCCTACTGCAGAGGTTCACAAAGGGGAACTGCTCAAAAAGGATGACGACAAAATTCCATACTACATTTGGTTCCCCGAGCACGCTATTCAGCTTCTTCGAACTTTTTAAAAGCAACATGTTTATATAAATTAACTAAATAAACAATTATGAGTAAATATAAAGTATATTCTGCTTCAGGACAAACAGTGTATATAGCATAGTTGGACACCAGGCCACAGTAGTTGGGCTCCCAGTGAGGATCGAAGTCATTGCAGTAACAACGGTTAGCATCACACAAATTTGTTATCTGCACAGCACCTCCAAAAGTTCACAATTAATTTTAATGAAATTTTGTTGAAGGTTGGGCTATGAGCTAAGGAAGAAGTGATTGAATTTTGGTGCGGATCCAGGAATAGGCATTTTCATTGTTCAACATGAAGAGACGCTAAAAGCATACTATCAATAAAACTGCTAAATTTGCATATCAGAAGAAATGCGATATTTGTTCGTATTGTGATAATTGCGTGCTAGAAACGATCAATTAAAACGGTCACGAAAAATGTCAACCCAGGTTTCTTCAGTTTCTATGTTGCTCTGGCTGACTGGCTGACTGACTGGCTCCTCATGTACATATGCAGTGTTGCCAATTTAGCGTTTTTCGCGCTAAACTCGACGCATTTCTTGTTTCAGCTGCACGAAATATTCAACGTTCAGTGCAATTTTTAGCCAATTTCTTGCAATTTTTTTAACAATTTCAGACTAATATTAGCAATTGAAAACGACCACAAAAATGATAACAGAACATTTTTAGCGCGTTTTGGCGTCTCTTGACGTTTTTTTTTTTTTAGGTCGGTTCAGCTCGAGAAAAAAAATTGAGTTGGCATTAGTGGCTTTACTCCATTGTTATGTCAACTTTTTGCATTTTGAAACTTACCCCCACCCCTGAATAGTTTTTTTTTTTTGTGGATTCAATTTGAGATGCAAGTTTATGCTAAATTTGCCCCAAATTTTTACCCAGCCGTGTTCTCTCTTCGTGAAAAAGAGAGAGGAGGAGGGAGTGCACTATCTCTACAATGGCTCGATGCAAAACGAAAGCCTTGTGTCAGCTAAATTTGAGCAAATATATGGTATATTCTGCTTCAGTGTTTACAGTGCATATGCAGCTTAGTTTGACACAAGGCAACAGTAAGTGGGGCACCCAGTGATGATAGAACTCATTACAGAAGTAATTGTCAGCATTGCAAGCTTCTAAAGTGACTACAGTGATTGTGAAACGAAGGATTTCATGAAAGTACCGGAAATGTTCAGGGATTTCATTAAATGGAGATGGGCTGGGCACTTGGCAAGAAGAGATGACAGTAGTTGAAGCAAAAGATAAACCGATTGGTGCGCATGGGGCAGTGAACGTAACGGGATAAAAACAGAAAGAAGATGGAAAGATGAGATGGAAAGGTTTGCTGGTAAGACATTGTACTAGGTAGCGCAATCACGGTCATTATGGAAGGAGTTGGGGAAGATCTTTGTCCAGCAGTGAACTTTTGATGGCAGATGATGATGATGATGATGATGATGGTGGTGGTGGTGATGGTGATGATGATGATGATGATGATGATGATGATGATGATGATGATGATGATGATGATTCATTGAAGGCTGTGATGATTCTGCATTCCCAACTGGTACCAGGAATCGAGACTCGAGCCCGGGTTTGAAAAAGGATTTCGAATGCTGATTTACGACGTAGGCAGACGTTTCTCCCTTGGAAGGTTGGCTCTCCCACAATCTTCCCTCAAAAATATTCTGCCATTTAATCTTATGTTTTATCAACCAGTTGTTCCCATCCTTTGTCAATGTCATTGCCCACTTTTGTCCATAAGATTACTAGTTTCCCCCGCTTCTATTTTAGGATGTTGCGACAAAGAATGACATCAAACGATTACTTCATTTTGCGTTTAATTAAACAGCGTCAAAATAAGAATAAGTATCAATTTATAATTGCACAGTTGCTGCCGTGTATTTGTTACACAGAGAAAGCGAGCGAAAATAAATGGAAAAATATCAATTGAAATTCCAATTATCAATAATGTAAGAATTCCGCTATCGTAACTGATACACACATCAGTGTGATCTCTATTCTTATTTTTGCTTTTAGTTCTTTTGGGGGTTTATCAGAGGAAGAACATATCCCCACAATCCTTACCACAAAGAAGAAATTAAGTAAAGAACCACTCTAGGATAGCAAGCCTTCTGTAGAGCGAGCTCAACCTTCAAAAACAAGAAGATTCCATTAATCCTTTAAAAAAAAGAAGGGTATCCAACCAATGCATCCTCCCGATAGTCACTTATGGAGCTGGAACATGGAACCTAACCAAGAGACTGACCAGCAGACTGCAACGTGCACATGGAAGAATTATGCTCAACTTTCCATGGAGGGATCTCGAGACGGCACAATATATTGAGGAAAAAACAGGAATCCGAGGCAGTATAGAATCCACTTGAAAATCCAAATGTCAATGGGCTGGTCATGTTGCAAGAATGGCAGACAACTGATAAACATCATGACTCACAACATGGATCCCCAGAGATCACATGCGCAACCGGAGCCGGCAGAGTACAAGATGGGGAGACGAATTGTAAAAATTCAGAAAGTATTAGCTCAGCGACGCCTGCGATAGAAAGATGTGGCGAATCGTGTGGAGGGTCAATGTCCAACGACGAAGAATTAAAAAAACTGATGATGATGATGATGATGATGATGATGATGATGATCTAAATTCCTTCCGAAACCCCAGGGAGAGTGCGATGGCATTTCAGGTGGGGTGTGATGGTATTTCAGGGGGGGTACGAAGAGGGAAAGTATCTCTATTCCTACAACTCGGCAGTTTGCTCCCTTGGCCCATCTTCATAAGTCAGTGGTCCCTAACCTGGGGGGATACCGCCCATTAGTGGCCGATTGAGACTTCCAAAGAGAGAGAGATAATCTCATTATAAACAAGGATGGCAAATCAGTCATTTTCGCAACAATACTGCGAAAGAGAATAGCAAAAATCTGGCTTCTTTTTTCTTTCTCTTTTTTTCTTCACTGTTTGCAATTTTTTCTAATATAATTGCTCAATTTAGATTTTCAGTTTATGCACCGGGTCAAAGCCTTATTGTTCTGGGTTCAATTTGTTCACCCAGAGTCCTGTACGTGGTTCAAAATTAGAAATCTGACATTTTCATCTTCAAATGTGATAGTTTGTTTTTGTTTTTTTTTTTGGGGGGGGGGGGTACGAAAATTATTCAAACATTTCCTAGAGGCATAGAAAAGATTGAGAACATCGGGTCTAGACGTAGAGAGAAAGAGAGAGAAACTTTAATGATGTCCCAATTCTTAACCTACCCCCTGTCCCCCGCCCCCCAAATTAACCCTGACACATTTTGATGCTCTCAGCGACATTCCATAATGAATTCAAGATTCCATTCCATCCAGCATTCCCCGGAGAATGGATTGATGCCACAAAGTCTTTGTGGGTATTGGTAGCACTGAAGTGACATAATTGCTTGCAGAAACTGGTTTCCGAGAATTAAAACAACAGTATCCGTTACACGCCAGCGCACACAGAAAAAAAAACGAGGGTTTCATTTATTAGTAAACTTTTCGTGTTTACTAAAACAATTTTCAACCGGGTGCATAGACCAACACACACACATATATATATATATATATATATATATATATATATATATATATATATATATATATATATATATATATATTGACAATATGTATTTGAATATATAAATGTACGCAGAAGTGTTGTTCTCACTCTCAGTAATACTTCTCATGACTATACAGAGAAACTGTTGGTCAACGAGCTTAAGGCTAAAATAAAATAAGTAGAGCCTTACTCTGGCCACGGCTTCGGCCAACCTTTCTTGGGCTCCACGTATCACATTATCTATTATTCACCCTGCATTATTTTACCCTTAGGCGGAGTGAGAAATGTATTCATGCCTTTCCCAAGAGCATAAGTGCAAAGTTAACGCAAACTGTCCCAGCTGGAGTCCATTTTTCGGTGCTGTTACTTGATCGGTCACCAGCAGTTCCTTCCAAGGCCATTAAACGCACACACACACTTATACATATATATACATATATTTAGAGAGAGAGATAGAGACAGAGAGAGAGATGATTATAGATGCACTATTTTATATGAAACTCTTTTTAAACCGACATACTATTTTACTTACTGGGTGAATATGCATAAGTAGAATAAACAATTAAATAAATGGCCAGCGTCGGGAATCGAACCTACGTTTAACAGAAAGCCGACTTTACACGACGCAGCTCTAATGGGCAGTTAATGAACAAGACGAGATTAGGGTTTTAGCAGTTATTCGGGCCTTACCAACTGGCTGCTTAGCTCAGATGGTAAGTGCTGTATCGCGTTAAGATGGCGTTCTGCTGAACACAACAGTCCATTGTTTATTCTATTTCGGCGTATTTATCTAGTAAAACGGATCTTGGTTAAAATAGAATTTCAAATGAAAAAAATCACTTTTATAATAATCCTGTCGGATCATATATCCATTTTTTATAATATATCATTGTCTGCGTTCAGAAACATAAAGTGCAGACAGGGACAGTAAATGAACAAGACGAAATTCGGGTAGAAAGCTGTTGTTTGTGCCTCCAACTTGACTGCCGGTCGCTTAACTTGGATGGTTAAGACAGCCTTCTCATGGATGCAAGTTCGATTACCATTGCAACCTATATCTTTAATTGCTTATTCTGCTTACGCTATCTAGGCCAACTGGCATATTCACCGTGTAAAACCGAGGCGTCGGTTCATATACATAGATATACATCTATACATAAATATATAAACTATAAGGACGTTGGATATTGGTAAATTTTTTTCTAACTGTATGTTTTATAGACCTCTGAATGGTTGCACCCAACATGATGCAAATTTAGGTACAAGGGTAAGTTGACTGAGATAAACATAGGGTAGATAGTGCCGACCTCTGGTGATCCTTATGTCAACTTAACCATCTTCAGAACTCAGGAGAACGGCTGCACTCTAGGGGCTGCAAATTTTGGTACATACATATTCCCATGACGGAGGTTAGCATCTCTCAAGAAAGGAGAGGAAAGCCTGTTCTAAAAAATCTCAATTCAACAAAAGTCCTTTGACTTTTAGATCAGTGATACTGAACCTAGGACGTCCCCACCCCCAAGGGCAATCAAAATATGTCTGGAGGCAATTTGGAATTCGGTTGTGAAGAGTGAAAAGCGCTTTGTTGTTCAAAACTGAGTTGTGTTAAAGCGTAACTGATTAATTCTAATTATAAAATACTATTAATTACTAATTACAGGACTATTAATTACTCATTTTATTATAAATACCACAGTAACTAATTAATCAACTCTGAGGGATATAAAAGTGATGAAGTAATTACGTCGTTCATCTTACTAAAATTCACGCAATGTTTCTCTTACGAACTATTTGCCACATTACACATAATTCAACTATTTTCTATAATTAGGGGGGCTTTAAATATTTTGAGCTATCGAGGAAGGGAAGAGGGATTCAGAACGATTGCTTTAGATCCTAACTCTTGAGTTTATCAACTGTCATCTATCCAACTTACCTGATTGGGGAAGACGGAGACCCGTATCCTTGTCGTCTCTTGTTAATAACTTCTTTTGTTGAAGTCCTGGACATTTTCGTCTTATCTACCTCTGGAGTAGAGGTTCCCAACATTTTCAAGGGTATTCTTGGCCCCTATCTGGAAGACAACTAGTTTTAACTCCTTGGTGGTTTTTACGAGAATTAAAAAAATATTATTTCTATTGATATTCGGACCATCCTCATCTTTGTTGTTTTTCATACATGGACACATAGCGCAGTGGTTACAGCATCAGACAAATTACTGTTAAGTAATCTGATGGTTCTAGGTTCGATCCTAGTGTGAGACAGTATAACAATACTACTAACGCTAAAAGAGGGGAGTACGGTCAATATACCCCCGTCGGATAAATAAAGGGTTCGGTTCGTTACTTCCCCCAAAAAATCTCCCAGATGATACCTGATGAAGGCCGTAGAGTGCAACGGCCGAAACGTTGTATGAAAAATAACAAAGATGAGGATGGTCCGAATATCAATAGAAATAATAATAATACCTCATCTCAAAAATTCCGAGATATATTAAAAAAATATATTGAAGTAAATAAAAATCAATTGAACACGACGACAAAAAGTTAACGCTATAATCAAATTCAAGATAATTTCAATAAAAAAAACACTGGTAATGGAAATTCAGACCCTTGGCTTATATTCCATCTCGTCTCACATTTCCAATTTAACCAAATAGCCTTATCCACCACCCACCATGGACTATCTAAATTCCTCCCTTGAGAGGAATCCACGACCCGATTGAGAACTACTGCTCTAGAGTGAAACACGTTTATGTGGATGCTAGAAAATATATATATATATCCTGATATCTAGAGTTATTCCGAATATATTGTAATTGGCTTTCTCTCTCTTCCACATAAACGATCACTCACACATACATGGAGATCTGTTTACTTCGTATAAATGATTTTAGCATTCGTTGCTTGATTATAAATGTTGCCAGAAGAGTGAATGGTAGTTTGAACGTATCTGTTTGATTAGTCCCACATGTGACATCAGAGTATATAGTATAAACAGCTGATGCATACATACACACATTATACACTCGCACATATATATATATATATATTGTGGTCTCTTTAGATTTAATTCGTTTTACTGACATATATCTATACAAGTACACATGCATACACACGAATGTGCACGGACACACAAACACATACACACACATATATACATATATATAAGTATATATATATATATATATACATATATATATACATATATATATACATATATATATACATATATATGCACATATATCGTGGTCTCTTATCTGATTTAATCCATTTTACATACATACATATACACGTGCACATGCACACACACGAATGTATATATGTTGTCTAGAAAGCTTTTCAGTTTGAAACACAAAATGTTCATAATTTTGTGCATATGTATATATATATATATATATATATATATATATATATATATATATATATATATATAATATACACAAACTTGCTGCCTGAGTCCATATTATATATATATATATGTAAGAGTTATAAGGAATATTTTTTTCAATTTGTTAATAACGTAGTTCTTTGCATATGAAAACATTGAAAACATAGTTGCGTCTTTTTCAACCAACCACGCACATACATACACACACACACACACACACACACACACGTATATATATATATATATATATATATATATATATATATATATATATATATATATATATATATATATATGCCCATATATCGTGGTCTCTTATCTGATTTAATCCATTTTACATACATACATGTACACGTACGCATGCACACACACAAATGCACATACACGGATACACACATGTATATATGTTGTCAAGAAATCTTTTCAGTTTGAAACACAAAATATACATAGTTTTGTGTGTATATATATATATATATATATATACATATATATATATATATATATATATATACATATATATATATATATATATATATATATACATATATATATATATATATATATATATATATATATATATATATATATATATATATACATATGATATGGACTCAGACAGCAACTTTGTATCCATGTGAGAGTCATAAGGAATATTTTTTCAATTCGTTAATAACGTTGTTTTTTACGTATGAAAACATGGAAAACATACTTGCGTCATATTCAACCAACCACACACATGCATACACACACACACATACACACAATATATATATGTATATATACATAGTGTGTGTGTGTGTGTGTGCATGTGTGGGTTGGGATGTTGATGGCTCACCTCGATTTTGAGTACGGCCATCACATGATGTCACCCAAAGAACAGATGTGGCTTTGTAATCTAGGCACGGTATATATATATATATATATATATATATATATATATATATATATATATATATATGTGTGTGTGTGTGTGTGTGTGTGTGTGTGTGTGTGTGTGTGTGCGTGCAATGGCACACTCACGCGCGCTCCATGGAAATCTACCAGAAAGTTTCCCATTTAAGAATCTACATTACATTTCATGATGTTAGAACAGGAAATATATATATATATACGTTTGTGTGCGCGCGTGCGCACCCCAGCGCGTCATGAACAACAAGTCGTTTTCCTAATTTTCATCTACATTACATCGTGAAGAAGAGTTGAATTGTGTACCTAAGCCGAAGCCTTTCCAGTTGTACGTCTTCTATAACTCGAAAGCGAAGTTCAGCAATGTGAATATTTCAAATTAAAAAAAAAATGTCTGTGGTAACATTAATGACCCATGACAGATGCTGAAGTAGACTGATTACAAATTAAGATATTATTGATGCCAGTCAGAGAAAGAGGGCCGTCCTGAATGATCTGTTGACAGAATGTGGAGAGAAATTACGGTGTCGCGTTAAGAGGAGGACGCAGGTTCGATTCCTGCGATAGCCAATTTCTTTGATTCTACTTACCCTGTCAAGGTCGACTGGCATATCCAGTGTGTAAAAACTGGTGTCGTTTAGAAAAAGTTCCTGATTTTATATATATATATATACACACACAAGATTATAAACTGCGTTATATTATATGGAAACTCTTATTTGAATAGGCCCCTGTTATTACACGGGGAATGTATCATTTTGCCTAGACGTCGTAAATAGAATAAACAATTAAAGAAAATGGGGCTGCGGCAGGAATTGAACCTGCAACCGATAGGTTAGCCACTACCGACGTAGAGTTGCTCTTACCATTAAGCTAAACAGCAGCCACTGATGCAAAGGCCCGGATAACTGTTTGAACTCTTAATTTTCACCTTGTCTATTCACCTCACTAGACCCCTTCTGAAAATGTGCTTTTTTGTATTTAAAAAGATATACATTATTTTTTCTTTGGGGGGGACGTTATTAAGATGGGTTTATTTGTTTGTGTGTTCCAGCGCCCCTGGCCATACCATTTTGTCTACGGCTTGAAAATTGGCATCAGTACTAACCACTTGAAACCTTCTTAAAAAAATGGTGGGGGACCTTATTTTACCTTTTTTGGGGTCTTATTCTGACGGTCTTATTAATAGCATCTGGATTCTAGAGAATTTATAGAAGTGTTTTTCACTCTATTTTAGATATTTTCCAATGGAAAATTCCAGTGATGTCATAATACAATTTATTCTGACTATATTAATTCTATGATGAATTTTCTATACAGGACTTTAAATTTCATTCATGGCCCAAACATAACATGACAGATGCTGAAGTACACTGACTACAAATCAAAACATTATGGATGCCAGTCAGAGAAAGAGGGCTGTCCTGAACGATCTGGTGAAAGACAGTGGAGAGAGATTGCGGCGTCGCATTAAGAGGAGGACGCAGGTTCGATTCCTGCGATAGCCAATTTCTTTGACTCTACTTGTTGTTATTGACTGCGATGATGAGTCTTTCTTTCTATGTATCTATTGTAGCCAAAACTTTTGATTTGAGGTGCGTCCTTCCGGTGGAAATAGCTAGAAAACACCGCACGTGTGACAGGATTTCGGCAAGTAGCTTCTATTGGATTAAACTTTGGCCCTCATCAAGCTCCAAAGTGAAAATTCCAAGCGTTCTCGACTTCCAGTCGAATGTTTTAACCACTGGGCTCTCACCTTAAACAATAACGTCCCTTGTTCCTCATCATTCGACACAGGCGGCCACGCCCGTCCCAGGAAAGGCTATCTGGAATCTTGAAAACTCATATTCATTCCTTCTCCCCCCACCCCCACCCGAAGCTATGTGGGGACAAACACACAAAAGTGCCTTTTTAAATCATTGGTGACACAGATGTTTTCTTCGTTTCGTTTGTCATTAGGTTCGTTTCGTCAAGACGGTGTGGATTTTCGTTGCGACCGCTTCTTAATTATACATACACACGCGTGTGCACATATATACATATGTGAAGATATCTGTGCGTACGAGGATGTAATTCATACGCATTTATATATATATATATATATATATATATATATATATATATATATATATATGATACAATTTATACGTTTATATGTGCAAAATTGGTGATGTTACATGTAATTTATGAGAGGTATTCAATTCTCAACCACCCTATATTTAACAACAATGACAAGAACAATCCTCACATTTCAAAATCATTGTGCTTAGAAGCCTGTTTTGAGGAGTAACTTTCATCCTGGATTTCAAAATTATCTGCTGAACTAGTTGAGAGAGAGAGAGTGTACGTTTGAGAGAGAGGGGGGAGATAAACAAAGGACCTTTGTAGTTTATAAACATAATTTGTATAAACAATACACAAGTGTATACAATACAAAAGTTGCCATCTCGTCGGGAAAGAGTGGAATTTGACTATAGGGCATACGAGCCAGGGGGAGGGGTACACCTGACTCCCTCCCCACCATTCAGGTTAAACAGACACACACGCATTTTTTTTTTTTTTGTATCTTCTTGCGTTTACATGCGTGAAAGAAAAAATATTCGCATATAATTAATAAAATGCATTGGATTTAATAATTCAGTCTAGATTCCTGATAGAAAGATCTTATCTTAGATGAGAAAGGTAGAGTTTCAGCCCAAATCCAGCGACAAATTCAACTCCTAAAATTAGAAAACCTTTCGATATGAATTCTTGGTTGAAAACTTGTAGATATTCAGTACATATTTAATGAAACTTTAGAACATGCATCATTTTAAAAGATTACATACGAAACTTTTGAAACGTTTTATTCCAAGTAGACATCTAGACAACACTTAGTTTCACGAGCTGATATGCTCTGAAAGGCAATTTTAGTCAATTTCGGATCCGCCATTTTCAGAATTTTTCTGTGCTCGGAATTTTTAGGGGAGTGGGTGACACGCGATTCTCAATCATTCTTAACATTGACTTGACAGGTCTGCATTTCTCTCTTGCAGTTCTTTTTCAAAATTGGTGTTTCACTTGAGTCTAAATTTGATTTATTCGTCTCTGTCAAGGCTGACTATGGGGACAACAGTTTTTTTTTTGTCCAGGCAGATAAGGTCTTTATGGAAGAGTGGTGTTCATTCATTCACTCTTCTTTCTGTCAACCAACACGACAGAGTAGTGGCAAGACGCCGAGAGGAGGGATTTTTTATTTTCACATTTTAAACATAAACAGCTTTATCCAGAATTCGAATTCTCTGCCGACTCATCTTCCGTAGCGATAACCATTACGCCAACATGCACTTTCTATAGTTGCACTAATCCTACAGGCAACATATTTTCAAAGCTGAAGAACGAAGCTCACTTTAAAGGGACTGAGTGAAGAGAGAGATACAACAATCGTACAACCATATTCACGATGAGGTGGGAAAGGCCTTTGTTCAACAATGGACATGAAATGGATGCCCTAAACCTAACCCCTAACCCTAGGCAGAGCTTCCATTTTTTTTTTGCACTGGCGACACACCTCTTTTTCCAAGATTTTGCGACACATTAATCGGTTTTTGGTCTTTTTGTCGATTGACTCATCGCCGATGCATTACTCTGTTTTCGGTCTTGTCGCCGAATAACTTATCGCCGATGCATTACTCGGTTCACGGTCCTTTCGCCGAATAACTCATCACCGACGCATTACTCTGTTTTCGGTCTTGTCGCCGAATAACTTATCGCCGACACATTACTCGCTTCTCGGTCCTTTCGCCGAATAACTCATCACCGATGCATTACTCTGTTTTCGGTCTTGTCGCCGAATAACTTATCGCCGATGCATTACTCGGTTCACGGTCCTTTCGCCGAATAACTCATCGCCGACACATTACTGATCTAATGTGTTTTTCGATATTGTTATTCAAGATGTAAAGTAGAATATTTTTTGAGAAATTCCACTGGTTTGGGGGTTTGTTTTGAGGGGGTTTTTTTTCAGTTTTTGGCGATATACTTTTTTTCCTATTATTGGTTACACACCAAAGTGTCACGACACACCAGAGTGTCACGATAGACAGTTAGAGGAGCTGTGATATAGGAGAAAAACAAGTTTAATTTCAAAAGTGTGCACACCATGAAGTAATAGCAATGAGTCAGAATGAATAGCCACCACCTTCCCAGAACCAACCTGACCATCCAATCATCATTGAAGAGAGTTTGGGAAGGGCCTTTGTCTATCAATGGACCTGAAACATCTAGGGGTGATCATAATTATCGTGGTGATCTTGTACGAAGATTCCAATTGATACAATGTTCTCATTGTCAGATTATCTGTGTCCATATCTAAAAAAAGGCCTTTTCCATTAATAGATAGAAGCTAATAAGCATTTTTGGACACGCAATCTCCTGAATTAAGAACATGTGCATTCCAATCTTCACTACGAGTTCTTTGATTTGAGACCCTTATCACTCCGGGAGGCAGGGGGGGGACAGTGCGAAGACTGACAGTATTTGTTCAGATGAGCTAAAAATACGTGAAAAATGCAAGCAAAAAGAAAACATTCAAAAGCGTTATATCTATTCATTCATTTATTTATGAGTCAAGTATATATATATATATATATATATATATATATATATATATATATATATATATATATATATATATATATATATATATATGTGTGTGTGTGTGTGTATATATATATATATATATGATATATATATGTACTTACATGGTAACAGTTACATGGTAAACATCTGATGATATCAACAAGAGGAAATTTACTCATTGTACCATAATGACACGTATATGTAGAGCGGGGTGGGGCAAACATAGGAGAAAATTGTATAAATTGCATTGAAAGATTGTGCGAAATAAGTGACAGAAGCGACGGAAAAAAATTTGAAAAGTTCTTTACTGTTTAGTGTTTAAAGCTGTAAGGTTTTCTAGACTTTATACATACATATGTATGTATATACCAATGAGTCACACACGCACACACACTCTCTCTCTCTCTCTCTCTCTTTCTATATATATATATATATATATATATATATATATATATATATATATATATATATATATATATATATGAACGGTATGCGAAAAGATGTGTATCGGAGATTATGTTGTAAAAAGACAAGCCAGAGACCTAGGGTGAATACGAATACTTATTATTATTATTATTATTATTATTATTATTATTATTATTATTATTATTATTATTATTATTATTATTATTATTATTATCTGCAATCTCACTCCAGTTGCCTGGTGGTTACCGCTGGAGTTTGAGTGACAGCAAGTCTCCTCAAGTCTCTAGCCCTTCTCTCCCAGTTCTCATAGGCCACAGTAATACTGCAGTTTACAGTTTCACACTGGTTGCCTAGTGGTCATTGCTGAAGGCTGAGTGACAATAAGTCTCCTCAGGTCTTCAGCCAACACCTCTTCTCTCCTTCGCCTATCATGCCAGTGCTGCGGTTTACATTTTCGCTTTCATTTCCCTTCCTCTGTTAGGTCACTGTTAACAATTAGTGTTGCAGTCTTTATATTTCTAGCACTTCCCTCAGTATCGGCGCAGTGCCCAACAGTGCCGTGGTCTGTACTGTCTCGATCCTTCCCCTTATCCCGATCTCCTCCAGTCTCGCCCTCAGTGTCTTTGGGACAGTTCGTAGTGTGCCTACTATGACTGGCACTACCTTGGCTTTCATGTTCGACACTTTTTACAGTTCTTTTGCTAGATCCGGGTATTTTTATTTATTTATTTATTTATTTATTTATTATTATTATTATTATTATTATTATTATTATTATTATTATTATTATTATTATTACATGATACAATGATGGTCTTAAGTTTGGGACATCATTATATCTCTGAATGGACACATTCGTGGTTACATAATCAGACAAAATTACTGCAAGTAATCTGATG
The DNA here is from genome assembly GCA_963457665.1 of Thysanoteuthis rhombus. Taxonomy (NCBI): domain Eukaryota; kingdom Metazoa; phylum Mollusca; class Cephalopoda; order Oegopsida; family Thysanoteuthidae; genus Thysanoteuthis; species Thysanoteuthis major. Next base: position 35,768,552 of record OY735242.1, on the reverse strand, counting down.
GTTCTAGGTTCAATCCCAGTATGAGACAATGATAATACTACTAATGCTAAGAAGGGGAGTGCAGTTAATATACCCCCATCGATTAAATAAAGGGTTGGGTTCGTTACTTCCCCACACCTACCAGAGGAAAACCGTGGAGTACAACGGCCGAAACGTTGTATGAAAAACAACCAAGATGAGGATAGTCCGAATAATAATAGAAATTTTAAAAAATCATTATATCATTTTCAGTCTAACGAAGTCATCCGGCGAAATTATCGCCACAAATATGAATAAATTATAGATATTTGTATTCACACTTGGCTTCCAGAACATTTTCGTCACACACACACACACACACACACACACACACACATATATATATATATATATATATATATATATATATATATATATATATATATATATATATATATATATATATATATATATATATATATATATATATATATATATATATATTAGATTGAGAAGACAATTTGATGTTACAAATGCGATTTCGTTATTCAATTTAACATGTTTCATTAATCCAAACAAGCTTCTTCAGGAAATGTTTTAGTATACAGAATTTTTTCAATTGATAGGTCCCAGGCCTGTTGGTTTAATGTCCTGGCTGTGGGAGGGTGTTGTCCATTCCCTGATTAAAACTTAATGATGCAAAATTGAATAACACCCTCTCACGCCTGAGATATCACATCAACAACTGGCCTGGTATTTATAAATAGACACCACCCTGTACACACGAACATTTTCTGGAGAAATCTATATGCGTGTTAAAATAGCTGTAGAGTCAATGGACAGTAAGAACAAAACGCGAAAACTTACGTGCACTGGATTCAAAGTCAGTTTACGTGAACTACAACCATGTTTATTGTTTCATTTCCCTCCCACAGCCAGAATTTTCTGTGTCATTAAATATGTAATCATTAGTGTGAATGGATGTAAATTATGTAAACGTTTCGGGAGGGAGATGTTTATTCGCTGTCCAACTAAAGCAAAATATGACTCAAGGTCGAGGCTTAACGTGGGAAGAATTGGAAACCATCCGTCCAAAAATGGCTCCAGCCGACGCGACTTCGGTTTGCTTCGTAACCAAAGCAACCTCCGCCACGAAAGTGTCCATTAGGGGACCTGCTCCTTTAAGTGCAATGGAGCAGTGCTGCTCCGGGGAAACCGATCCCCTGCAGCTGGGCCGAGTTATTTATTTGTATCCCCACGACTACAAGGTCGGATTAATGTGGGGTCCCACACGTTCGAGAACGTGCAGGCAGAGTGAGCTACCCGATTCCTTGCGCATGATTTCGCAAAGAGATCGGGGCAAGCTGGACTTTATTCACAGGACGAATCCTGTTGTTCAAGGCTCCTTAACTTCTCGACGCGTGTTCACACGGAGTCATTAGGGCATGCTTGACTTGGTTCGCAGAGCAGATCCTGTTGTTCAAGGCTCCCTAACTCTCGACATGCGATTGCACTGAGTCATTAAGGTAGGCCTGACATGGTTTACAGGACGAATCCTGCTGATGCTCTCATGACGAGCCTGAGCATGCTGGTCAGTTCTTCCGGGATGGGGACAATCCCGGACATTGTTCGACTTCACAGCCCGAAGGCCGACAAAGAACCGATCGTCTTCTCTGCACAAGGCATCGAAGAACAGATATTACACTTTGATCTTAGCCAAAAGGCTGAGGGTCGAGTAATAATAGGAGAGCCCAAGGATGAGTCCAAAGGTCTCCAATGCGCTTAGCAGTGGCAGTCTCAGTAAAACCTCATCGGCTGACGCACTGCACCGGTGCACTCGGTCTTGACACCATCTGCATCCCAATCTCCGGCCCATTCGACGGGCAAGTTTCGGTAGCTGCGCCTCGGGCTCTGTCGTGGAACAGATACTATACTTTGATACCGAAGAAAAGGCCAGAAATCGAGGCAGGGATATATGTTTCGGATAATGATTCTGCTGCAAGATGTTATTTATTTAAGGATCGAGTTTCAAACCTTTTAGATCCATTTGCAACGGATTGCTAAATGTTTCAGTCCATTATCTTGATACCTCGTTCCTCATTCATAGTTCCATCCAATTTTGTAGCCAGGCCAATCAGTCGACAAGTACGCCGATGGCATTACATTCCTATCGTCATGGCTGATCGAGTGCACGGTGTTTTGGGGGTTGAAGGTCTCTCCCGTCTCTATTTGTTTCATCTGACTACAGAATCGACGATCAAAAGGTTTTATCGTTCTTCAGGTGTCCTTTTACTGGAGAGGGAGGGGGGCTTTTCGGTCTGCAAGCGTGAAAATCACGTTTTGTGCCGTGGTCGATGATTATGATTCGGCGAGGTCTTTCAGGATTGTCTTTGTTGTGATCCTTACATTTGTGTTGTCCTCAAACAGCACGCTCCTTGTCAACAGAAGGAACACAATTGATTTTCGAACACGTCCCGTAAGATTTTGGCATCTCGTAATATTGGGATCCAGGGCATAATGTGCGTAAAAGATTATTCTCCTCGCTTTATTGTATTCAAATGAACCATTTGAATCAATCATCCAATGATTTTGTATAAAATTGTGGATCAAATTGTTGTTGCAATATTGTTTCGTATCAAAATGAATCGAAAATGAATAAATGGCTGTTTTTTTTTCTTTCTGAGATCGGGGAAAATACCGTATCAAGACCAATTTTCAAGTATATTAACAGCGTTTGCAAGGATTTAAGTGATCCGAAGAGAAGGTGGTTAAATAGAGAGAGACAGCGTTCTTTTTTCAAATTGTACCGCAACATCAACGAAGATAGGAAATACGATATAGAGAGTGGGAAAAGAAAGAAGAATATTTCTTTCTTTACGTGACACCACGTAATATCGTTCCACTTTCAGATCCATTGTTGGGTTAAAAATATAAAGCACTGAAAAGAAAGAAAGAAAACTATACAGTGTTTATATACACTCGCCATATATATATATATATATATATATATATATATATGTGTGTGTGTGTGTGTGTGTGTGTGTGTATATATATACTCATATCATCTCAAATTGACAGACCAGCTAAATAAACACCCAGTTTCTCGTAGCACCTTAATTTTCTGACGGAGCTCGAAATGAACCAAATGATGAAATGAAGAATCATTTGTCTTGAAGTCTTCTGACAGTGCCATTTACTAAAATACTATTAACCATTACATTCGTATATATATATATATATATATATATATATATATATATATATATATATATATATATATATATATATATGTATGTATATATATATATATATATATATATATATCGCACTAAAGCCCTTAGGGAAATTATGGATCCATCTATCCCTCCTAGATATGAGTGATGTCCCCAAGTCTACGTAATTCAAAAATCCTTAAAGGTAAATCGTTAAATTGTAATATCATGTGAAGCCCAAGAACCAAATATTTATATTGCTTCAATTAATCTACACTTTTTTCAATTCATTCACTTATTTTCTTTTTCCAGGGATTTTTGTTGTGAGAATTGTAACCTCCTCCGTCCAGACTGAAAACTGCTTTCCACAAATTGACAAAACCAAGTACTGGGCACCGGTGGGTAGCCGATTTGAGGTAAACTGCACTCTTACCAACTGTGATCCCAAATTCGAGATGCAAAATTGGGAACGTGATGGTAAACGAGTTAGAAATTTCAGGTAAGTGAATAAAGACCGACTTCTGCCTGACCGACCGACTCATACCTGACCGATCGACTCATGCCCAACCGACCGACTCATGCCTGACCGACCAACTTATGCCCGTCAGAACAACTTATGCCCGACCGACCGATTTATGCCCGACCGACCGATACATAAAATTAACCAATCATGATTTGAAATCACGACCAAGATATTGCTAGAGGTCTCCCTTACCAACTGAGCTAAACTGACAAGTCTTACATATTCACGATTATATATACAATACATAAGTTGCAGTATTCACCTCTAGTTGGGATAGAAGTAGGTGAGGACTTTGACCCTGCAGCATTCAGACTTGTCTCTTTGTTCAAATTCTTATAATTAGTGCTGTAGATGACAATTACATTTGGAATCTACCGGATCATTTCACCTCTACTATACAAAGAATTGCTACTGTATAAATGATTCATTTTTTTTTTATTTCTTTATTCTATTTTCATTTTTTCTCCAGGGTTAACGTAGCTCATTTCCCGGAGAGTATGCGACTGGCACTACTGATTTATCCTGTCCAGGAAAGTGACGCAGGAGAATATACTTGTCATACACAGATCCATGGACACAAACAAACCATACAACTCATCATCGGAGGTATATCATTTCTATATCTACATATGAATAGTTGGATAAGGCTTATCCGACATCATGGTAATTTAGAAGGAAATATTGGAGACCAGATTTTTGGGAAAATTACTTTTATTTACCGGGTATGTTTCGGATATATATAAAGAGAGAAAGAAAGAAAGAGGGTTGTAATGGATATGCATGTAAGTACTTTTATGACTAGAAAACTACGCATCCCAGACAAAAAGTAAAACTATAACCGAAATCAGTGCCTACAGCCCACATTTTTGGTCAATCTTGGTGAAAAAATAATCTCAATGGAATTTTTCATATTTTTTCGTTGATTAACCCATTACCTGTGACAGAGACAATTCAGTTGCTGTCTCTGTAAACAATGGATCCTTCCATTTAAAGTTACGTGCGACCTTATCTGTTTATTTTCTGTTCCTCTGTTCGTTATTTCAAGTGGAAGCGCCCATTGTTCACAGATATAACAAAATGTTGAGCTTATTTTGGACCACAATGAATATTTATATATATATATATATATATATATATGTGCGTGTGTGTGTATGTGTATGTGTGTGTGTGACCGATAAAGATTCCCATCAATCACACATATAACTGGAATGGCCGAAATTTCAGTCGTCTGCTCTCGACAGTTTACCATCGTGTAGAGCTCTGGCCGGTTGTGAATTCACATGATTTATTCCCTTCAAGATCTCGCGCATACTTGTTTCATCATTATCATCATCATCAGTCTTTTAAAGTCCTTCGTAGAACATAGACCCTCCCCAGGGTTCGCCACGATTCTCTATCATAGGCATCGTGAAGCCAGTATTTCCTGAATGTGTCTCGTTCATCTCTGAATCTTGTATTCTGTCGGTCTCGGTTTCGTATATGATCTTTGGGGATCCATGTTGTGAGTCGTGATGTCCATCGGTTGTCTGACATCCTTGCAACATGGCCCGCCCATTGCCATTTAAGTTTCTTATTTTGACCAGGGGAGAACGTCACCACGGGGCATGCCATGTAAATAGTATTCTCAAAGTTACTTCTCAGTCAATCCAAAGAATACCTCCACGCTTACTTTGAGTAGTGAAGAGTACGTCTATTTTTATACAAAGGGAAAAGTTTTTGACCAGCTTTACCCGTGTTTTTATCTCCTGAACATGCGTTGAATGAGAGCACATTTGCCATTTAAAAAATAGCAGGAGCCATTTTGGATCATTTATTAGCAATAGCACAACATTACCAACTTTGATTTGATTCTTCCGGCTGAAACTGCTTTTAAAAAATGGCTAAAATCGGCTGAATCTTTTCCACTTACGGTTAACTTAATGTCTGAATATGCGTTACGCTCATTTGAAAACCAATTATCTAATTGCGTTTTGTGTTTTCCCACTTTCTGTTGGCCTGATATTCAACCTTCAAGACATGGATTAGCAAGTCCTGTTTTTTTATCGCCATTTGCCCAGTTATTGTTTTACCCTTTATTAAAGGAAGGGGAGAGGTTGGTCTGGTTTGGGTGGAAACTGTCAACCCAAAACTGTCAACATGGGTTCTTTGCATGTTCTCGGTATTTTTTGTAAACATTGAATTTCTCCTAGGAAAAATTTTATTGTCAAATTCCTACTATTTGAGTTTTGACTTTAATTTCATTGGAAACGACAATGACCACACCAAAAACCAGTGACGTCATGACTACATGAATGATATTTACGTACAAAAAAAACTGATGACGAATTCACTCTTTCAGCTCAGGTTGACTTGCTTTTTTTTTGGCTTTTAAGTTTGTTTGGCTGGATGGCTATGTATGTATCTCGCACACAGGCCGCGCCAAACCTATATTTGGGTGGGTAATTTTAAAAAAACAAAAAGAATCGTTTTTTCAAGAATAAAAAAAAGTAAATGATTAAATTTTCAACCCTCTAGCTCCATAGGTGTGGCTTGTACGCACAACCAGATTGGTCAATTTAGATGTTGGTTTGTTTTTTGTAGTTTTGTTTTTATGAGCCCAAAGTTGTCTATAGTAAGATTATTATTTTTTTTTTTTTTTGTTAAGTTTTAAAGTTCAATGGAGATCCAGGGTTGGGGGGAGAGGTACATGAATTTTTTTTCTTTAATTTTAAGTTTTTCAAATTCGAGAGTGACCCCTAGAAATGAAAAATTGAAAAAAAAAATCAAATCAAAATTAACAACCTTGCGCGCAGTAAATACATAGCCAGCCAAACTGATTTAAAAACTGGCGAAATCTATGTTGCCTGTTAAAGTGAAACTTCTTTTTTTCTTTTTTAAATCGCCATTTTGTTGCATAATGGTTTATCTCTTTGTTTTCCATTTTCCAGAGGAACCGACCACCACAACGACGACGACCACCACCACCACCACGACACCAGCCCCAACGACGACAACAACAATGGTGACCACCACCACCACACCCACTTCATCGTCCACCACAGTTAAAAATACCAAATCCAGTTCTACTGCTACGGCTACATTGAAAGTGATCACGACTCCGGTTAAGATAATTACAACCACCAAAATGTCGCTGGATTTTACAAGCCAAAAAATCGCCACCCCAGCAGCCAATCATTCAACACAACTTTTAAACCATCTCTCACTATGGATTTCTTTATTACTAGTGGTAATTCAAATATTCATGCGGTGAATATAAAAGGACACAGTTCCCGGGTTCAATACCAGAACGCGGCTTGAAATCGAATATATATATATATATATATATATATATATATATATATATATATATATACACAAGTGAAATGACAATTTCAGAAGATCGAGTTTTATACAAACAAGATTTCTTTAGTTTATTTCGCCAGTGCTGCAAAAAGCCTGACTAGTGAAACGTTTAAATAAACTGAATATATCTCATTTATACAAAACAAGGTCTTCTGAAATTGTCAGTTCATATATGTACATACATATATATATGTATACCATGGGGGCAAAAATTGAGGGGAAATAATCAGATTTCTTGATTCATCCCCGGTTACAATTCAGGAAAGAAAATGTTGGTTATTTCGATACCAAAAAATATTTCTTTCTCAGCATACTCATGGAATCTTGTATATAAAATTGGTACATATATATATATGTGTGTGTGTCATCCCAGTTTGAATTTTCACGAAACTCCTTATCAAATTACGAATTTTTCAAAACCTGGGCAGGCTTTCACTGTTCAACAGTGAGCAATAGGCTCGTTTGATTGACGCATTTAAAAAATAAACACTTATTTTTCTGGACAGAGGAATCCACCGGTGATTTCCCAAGCATGACAACGCCCACTCTCAGGTTGTTAATGCAACGCAGCAAACGATCATGTTACCGGGGTGGGAAATTCTCCTACACGCAGCGGGCCCCCCCAGACCTGCTGCCTTCAGATCATCACTTGTTTTTCTCTTCACAATGCTGTTCATCAGGACATCAGTTCTAAAATTCTCAAGATATGGAAATTGAGAATGTATCAAATCAAAACTGGAATCGCTCTTTAGGAATGAAAAATACAATTTAAACGAAAGTTTATATAAAGCCAGAAAAAAATTTTGGACTGAATAATACTGCAATGCATTCACACAACTCAAACATTCAATCAATATATGACGGAAACTTTTGTGTCATTATATATGAGAGGCATGAAACTGCGCAATAAAGTGAATAAACATGTATATGAATATACAAACAGAAATTTGATCTTCTGAATACAAATATCAATGCAAATAATAATGTAAATGTCCATACACACATATATGCATTGGAATATATATACTTATATTATATATATATATATATTTGAAAAAAAAACAATTGTAAACTTTATATTTAGTCTAGAAAACTTGACAGCTTCAAACACTAATTATATAAAACTTCTTTTCAAAAGTTATTTCAGTCAATCATTTCCCAGTATTTGTTAAAGTAATTTATGAAATTTTCTTCGATTTTTTTCACGTTTTACACAGGCTTGTAGACGAACGGTGCTGATCAATAATAAAGAATAATCGACAAATAAACGACGTTTACGGTTTTGATGTTACAATGGAGAGTCTCGATTCAGCTGAGATGTCAGACTTGGTCGATTTGTATATTTTATAAAACCTTACCAGAAAATTGAATTCTAAAAATATCGGACTTTACCAAGATGATGGTTAGCTAAATGTCGAAAATAGCAACGAGCAAAGATGGGACAAAATATTCATATATATTATCAAAGAATGAGGAAAATTAACTTTAAAGTAGAAATTGAAGCCAACAAAAAATATTACATTTTTAGATGTTACCTTCAGACTAAATGAGAACACCAACAAACTATATACGAAAGAAATTTTGAATTTATGTATGTTAATTCGAAATTCAAACAACAAAATACAGTCGTAAAAAAGATCCCTAAATCCATAGAAATTAGTCTAAAATACAATTATTTTAACGAAACAACACTTAACTGTGTTACCATCAAATATGATAAAGACCTAACGGTCTAAAGGACAACGGTTTTACTGAGGTTAGTTTTAGATATGATAAAAATGTGGAAACTAATACAGTAAAACATAGCAACCATAAAAAGAGTAGTGGAAGAAAGATTATCTTGTATATACCAGCATTTAGTCTCCAAGTCAAAACCAACATAGGGAGAATCTAACTCAAAATGATAGAAAACTACTTCATCTCGAGCAACCCATTAACAAAGAAAGACTCAAACTAAGCTATAGCCGTATGAACAGCTTTCGAAAAATCATAGAAAGTATAACCATAAAGTAATGAGGGATGATAATGGTAAAGAAATTAAAATCATACCTGAATGCGATTGCAAAAATAACAATAGGTGCCCTGAGCAAATTAAAATGTCCAAGATCTAATATTGTATATCAAACTAGAATATCTACCCCCAGAGAAACCTTAGAAACGAAATATTACATTGGAATATCAAAAGCATCCTTTAAATCATGATTAGCCAACCATGCATCATCCTTTTCAAATGAAAAATACAAAGAAAATACATCACTATCCACACATTACTGGGAACTCAAGAATAGTTAAATAAATACACACATGCCGGAGTATTGAAAATCTGCGCTGCATATGTTTAAATAGAAAATTCGAAATCGTCACTAAGACATACTCACCAAATAGAAAAATATGAAGTATATGTCAAGTGTCAGCACTTCAAAACTCCAATTAAAAAATGTAGTACAACTTCTGTTCTAGACATCCCTCATACAGGTACTAAAATCAATCACCATAGGTACTTTATCATTATGCCCCAACGAGCACAATTTGATCCCTCGAAGACGAATCACAATATCTTTTCATAATTATCTTGGATATATAGAAACTAACCTACTAAGAATATTCAGGGAATTAAACACCAACAACTAACGCCATGCAAAGGTGAACCTTAAAACTAGAAGACAGATAACGTTTATATGATGTATCTCCTGTGAGTAAACCCATTCCACTTGACCGATAGATCACTAACTCGACTGATAAGAAGTGTCAGAAACAAACCAAATACAACCAACATTTTATTTCTATTATTATTCGGGCTACCCTCATCTTGGTTGTTTTTCATACAACGTTTCGGCCATTGTACTCTACAGCCTTCATCAGGTATCATCTGGTAGGTGTGGGGAAGTAACGAACCGAACCCTTTACTTAACCGACGGGGTATATTGACTGCACTTCCCTCTTAGCATTAGTAGTATTATTATTGTCCCACAGTGGGATTGAACCTAGAATCATCAGATTACTTGCAGTAATTTTGTCTGATTCTGTAACCACTACGCTATCTGTCCACGAGTACACATGAAAAACAACCAAGATGAGGATAGTCCGAATAATGATAGAAATAATGATGATACCTCATCTCAATAATGCAGATATATACAACCAACATGATTTATAACGACCAGCCACCATCATAGAGATAAAAACTTCAATTCTCTACGGGAGATAAATAAACAGGCAAATTTAAAAAAGAACAAATAAAAAGAAAATTGATGGTAAAAGACTGCAAAAATTACCAACGGATAGAATAACCGGTAAAATTTTGTAACAAAACGGACACAAACATAAACAGGTTTGCAAAACGAGTCTATTGTTTCACAATATTCGAAAATCTGCTAGAACTTGCAGCTTTTGTATCGAGCATTTTTATAAAATAAATCCATCAAACATTGCATATTAAAT
>OY735242.1:35690576-35753076 GCA_963457665.1 Thysanoteuthis rhombus | reverse complement strand
AGTATGATGAATTGTTGAGAGAGACGATGATTTCGGATCCTCGTGGTTGACTGAGTGTAGCGCGCCGGTCCTGTTTTTTGTGGAGAGGGAAAAGAATGGAGCGTGCACCTAGTATGAAGTTGGACGTGCATTGAAATAAAGTGGAATGAACACATACTAATATTTTGGCCAGGGAAAAGACGTACGTTTAATTGGAGAATCAAGATGAAGTATTTGTATGAATAACATAAATACGATCGATAGCGAGAAGTGATGATAAAGAAAAGAAGAAGAAGAGATGGCGAAAGGTGGGAGCTTTCGTGTCTTAATAGTGCTAGCGACGGTATCAATGAGGAGTTTGTCTGAACTGCTTGGATTCCGTATGGTTGGATGGCTCCAAGATAATGCTTGGAAACTGGGTTCAGTGTGCGAGCCTTACTGCCAAGTAAGTGTGTTAACTTGGGGGCTATTCTCTGACGCTGATAGACTCTCCAGGGAAAGACCATGGAAGACAGAGAACATGGGAGTTTTATCCATGCATGTTTCCTGAAGTAAAGAACTTCAGGGAGGATTATCATGACTATCGGATAGTAAAAAGACCTTGCCATTTCATTCACGAGAGTGAGAGGTGATACGCGTTTGTAGCACGTGGTGAAGACACGATGGCGTAGTTGTGTAGTTGTGTGCACGTGTGAGGCTTGATATTGGTGAAGTGAAATGGGAAAAGTTAGTACAGAGATAGGTCACGGAAGAAGAATGGTTAAGATCGGATCGGCCAGTGGGTCGGCGAAGTGATGACGATACCAAAGAGAAGGAAAGAGAAAGTGGCCAGCTGCAAAGGCTGGGGCCAGAGGCATGACAAGCTAGGGGTCTTGGCGCCAATGAGCATTGGACCATGTACGTCCAGGGGTTTTATAGGGATCATGGGAGGAAGTGACGTTTTTTATATCTTGCTAAAAGAAGAGTTCCGCATTTAATTCCTAACTAAAAGTGTAGGGAACACTACATTTTTTTAAGATTCTCGCCACTTAATAAACGTAAAACAAAAGGCTATAGTAAAATCCAAAGAAATAAGATAAAATAAGGGCGAACAAAAAAATGATAATAATTGATAATGCTTCATTTAGGAAATTTAGGACAACTTAAGACTATTGTCCTATTACTAATAGGTGTAAATAAGCGAAAGAAATAAGACGTAAGAAATATTAATAAAACACTAGCAAGATAATAATAATGCGTTATCTGAGAAATTCAGACAACTGAAAACTATTACGTCTTATACTACTACAAGGTGTAAACAGACAGAAATGAGAAGAAAGAAAGGCTAGAAAAAGAGTAGTAATTATGACAACGATTCATCAAAGATATTTCGTAGACTATAACATCTAATTCTGTTCGTATGTATGAATAAACATGGTGGAATCAAAGTGATTGGATAAGTAAGGAATATAGCTATATGGCTAATTCGAGCGATACCAACTGGTGAATATTTTTGTGGCAAATCGGTACCAGCACAATCAAACAACCCAGGAGGAAGGACAAGGGTTCAAAGGTCGTGAAAGTGCGGTCAGTGTTGTTATAAAAAGAAGCAGACCTGAAATCAACTTAAACTGATAAAAAGAAAATTGACTGTAAAATAATAATATTTTTCAATAGTGCAGGTTTTGATGTAGTACACTAAGGATATTGCTGTACAAATTAATTCATCAAGTGTAAGCAAAAAAAAAGCATTAAATTATAACGAGATCCTGAAAAGCACAGTTTTAATTCGTGCAGGTTTTGCTGGATTACGCTTAAGGATTTCTGTGCGAATTAATATAACAAAGTATAAGCTGAAAATAAAAACAGATTAAATAATGAGATCTAGAACAGTTTGGTTTTGAATAGCTTTAAAAACCTTCATCAAATTAACCGCATTCATCAAAGTATACCTGTGTATATGAGGGATATTTCGTTTTCTCTCAGTAAATTTAGAAGATAAGGGGAGGCTACTCCAACTTGCTTGGTGAATTACAAAAATAAATAATATAAGGATTGCAAATATCATAGATTCATTTATTAACAATAATAAGTTATTTACAAAAGAACGTAGCGTCTAATCTAATGAATGGTATTAATAAACTGAACAAAAAACAAATTCTTGTAGATATGTGTTCCATAAACATATTTCGGTACTTAGTTCGAATGCTGGACCAGTTACCTTCGATGCACAGGGCAGCTTTTGGATCAACGAGGTTGATATGATTAACCGAAACATGATTCTATTGCTCGTTGTATGCTTTCCATCCATCCGTAATTATTCTTGGGGTATCTTTCGTTTTTTGTTTGTTTTTTTTTTTTTCTGTTTTGTTCTTTGTTCTTTGTTGTTGTTGTTGTTTTTGTTGTTGTTGTTGTTGCTTTGGTGGTTTGTTGGGAGGGGGCGATGCGATGCATTCTCCGTGAAATATCGGAAGATAGAGTTTCGAATGATATAATGTATTAATAGATATTCTGTCGGGTTATAAATCCATTTATCAAAAATATGAATGTCGGCGTTGAGAAATAACTGTGCATATATAGACAATGGATGAACAAAAATGAGATCGTAGGGATTAAGCAGTTATTTTACCTTTCCGCTGGGCTTTTCAGATCAATAAAGAATGAGAGTAACCCTACATATATATATATATATATATATATATATATATATATATATATATATATATATATATATATAATGTGTACTGTAGAGAGTGAGACAGACTCGAGAGTGAAGTGTTTGGTGGTAAGGTTTATTAATCCTTATAAGTAAATTGTCCAGACATGTTTCGGGATTCTTCCCATCATCAGTGGTGTGTGCTGTGTGAGTGTGTATTAAAATGTTTCATGTGGGACCAGAGTCCACTGCCAGGAGCTATGCATTCATGGTGATATATAATCAGCAGCAGCCTTTTAGGCCTTCACCAAGATTCACTATGACTCCTCTAACATGGACATCGCTGAGCCAGAACTTTCTGAATTTGTCCAGCTCATCATGCCATTTTAATTTTGGTTGGCAAAGATTTCGCATATGATCTCTGGGGATCCATGTTGTGAATCACGTTGTCCAGTGTTTGTATGGCATTCTTGCAACTTGTCCAGCTCATTGTCATTTTAGTTTTCTGATGGTTTCTATGATATCCCTGACTCCTGGTTTTTTTTTGGGGGGGGGTCCAATATACTGCGCTGTTTTGTGATCTCTCTATGTTACATTGAGTATGATTCTCTCCTGTGCACGTTACATCTTTCTCAGATTGAGGGTTGATCTTTTGGTTAGGTTCCATGTTTCAGCTCTATAGGTGACTATCAGGACGATACATTGGTTGTAGACCCTCCTTTTTAAGAAAACCCCAAATGAAATAAATACAAAGAAAAATATTTTTCTCGCCAGGCTTAATCTCTGGGGGTGCGAACGCAGACCCCATGGAAATCGACTATTTTTTTTTTTTTTTTGCAAAATTCGACCCAAAGATGTGTGCTATAAGTAATTATAGGTTTACTTATTTCAGATATGCTTTTGTTTATGTTCTATGATGTGGAGTTCTCGATATATTTGAGTACAAATACACAAACACACACACACGTGTACGTTCGTACTTAATTATACAGATATGTATATCATTATTATATGCCCCCTGGCCAGGATACAAAATAGAAAAAATCTGAAAATATCCGTTGGTAAACTGAAAAATAGATACCCAAGTGGAGTGTTTTATAAGTATATTCTACCTTGACATTGGCTAGTGTTCCTTATATTTAAACTTCTTAATATTTTTCAAGTGCAATATATATATATATATACATATATATATATATATATATATGTATATATATATATATATATATATATATATATATATATATATATATATATATATATATATATATATATATATTATGTGTACTTTAGAGAGTGAGACAGACTCGGGAGTGAAGTTTTTGGTGGTAAGGTTTATTAATCCTTATATGTCAATAGTCCATACAGGTTTCGGGATTCTTCCCATTATCAGTGGTGTGTACTGTGTGAGTGTGTATTAAAATGTACCATGTGGAACCAGAGTCCACTGCCAGGAGCTATGCATTGTGGGTGAGTTTTGTTGTCAGGGCTACTGGAGGCCTCCTGCTGAATGGAATATATATATATATATATAAATATATATATATATATATATATATATATATATATATATATATATATATATATATATATATATATATATATATATATATATATATATATATATATATATATATATATATAGTATTAAGAAACGGATATGTGATTCGACAGAATAATTATAAATTGGGTTATATTATATTTAAAATCTTATTTGATATGATCTCCCATTATTACATGGTTAATGTATCAATTAGCCTAGTCAACGTATGATATAACTCAATTCATAATCATATATATAGATAGATAGTAAATAGATAGATAGATATTATAAATAGATTATACCCATAAAAATGACAGGGTTATTTCTGTAGGGGTCGACATTATGGACCCCAAAGCTATTCCATCAGATAATTTGATTTCAACAATTTAAGTATCCTAATTTTTTAAAGCTGTTTTAAAGGGTTACAGGAAATAATATCTTCCATGGTTTGATCCCCATCGTTATGTCATAATATGTTATGTCATGATAGGAAGGTAAATTAACCAAAAGGATTGGTACAAAAAACAGAAAGAAAAAGATTTCTCTTAAGGCTATTATGTTCAGTCGTGAAATATATTATTGAAGGGAGGCAACTCTCAACTCACTATGCGAAATTCGAAACCCGCTGCTTATATGTTCAAAAAGTAATACGAATTCGTTTGTCTTCAGTGATTGATTTATTCAAGAAATAAGTGTCAAATAAACCAGGCTCTCCTCGAACCAGAGGGGCGCAAGTTCGAATCTCACAGGTTGCGTACGCTTTAAGTCCAATCCACTTAGTCTTTTCGTTGTGATAGAGTGACGGCCTTAATTGAGTTGTGATAAAAACTACTAAAAAAAAAATTGGATTAAAGTAAATAGTAGTCAAAAAAAGTCTGATTTAACACTCAATAGAAACCATTGCATGACCAACATCTTTTGGCAGCATGTCGTATTGGGGGTGATCAATTAAAAATTCGAAAATGAGTAATCAATGAATAAGATACTTCTTTCGCCTTTTGTTGGATCATTAAAAAGACTGTAGTTTCAAAAAAACAGGCATGAACTCAGCCGGGCATTAACTAGGGACCACTTTAGCATAAACTTACATCGCAAATAGAGCCCCCACTAAAAACCTATTTAGGGGTGGATTTCTTTTCTTCTTTTTTTTTTTAAAAAAAACTTCTTTGTAGACATAAGTTTAAATTTCTAAATTTTCAGTCCTCTGGTTTCGCTTTATACGTACATGCAAGCATATATACATTGTGAGTCACTAAAAAACTGAAGAAACCTTCGTTGATATTTTTATTGACAGTTTTGGATAAACATTCAAATCAATAAAGTGGGTTACGATCTTCATATAATAATGAAAGCAATGCCAGCCTGTCTGCTTCAGAGACGAACTCTGCTCTGACTGAATCTTAAATGACGTGAGTAATAAGCTTTAAAAGTATATCAACTTCTGTGAAAAACAGTTTGCTTTCAGAGATCTTCAAAAATTGATCGTGGGTAAGGACTTAATAAAATAGAATCTAGATATTTTTTTAGATTAATAGCATTAGAATCTAGATTATTCTGGACGTAATTTTAAGTAATTTTTGCATGTAGAGGAAAGACGGTCGGCTGATAGCACTTTTCTTTTTTTATAAATCTCGTAATGCCGTTGAAAAGAGGTTGCCCGACAAATTATACATAATTTGTTTCATTTTAACATTGCTTGAGGGAGCTAAATCAGAATTGTGAAACTTGAAAATGTATTAATTCTTTTGGGTGCCTTATTGCCTCTCCCCACCCCACTCATTAATTTGGGGGAAAATGTCCACCACCGCTCATATTAGGACCCCACACCCCTTAATCATTTTTTTTTTTTTTTTTTTTGAAAGTCCTTCTCTACTTTCTCTTCCCCAATAGTTTGAGGGAGACATCTACAGATTTGTCAAATTTTTCACATCAAAAGGCAACTATTATAAACAATGCAAAGGGAGAACTTATTACTTATCTTATTGTGTCTATAAAACATAATTTGTTTGATCAAGTTAAGTTGTATCTACAGAGCGATTTTTAAATTTTGAACCAACTAGAAACTTTTCAGTTTAATTTTTCCAAGAAAACAAGATAATTTTCTCCTTCTGGTCAATACTGTACGTTTTTACTTACCACGTGCTTACTTCTACAATAAATCTTTCTCAAACGACTTAGTTCAGATCCTGCTAAATTATGATAGTGGCGATAGTTTCCTAACCCTTTCGCCGCCGTCCGCCACGGCTTATTCAAAATCCCTTACCCTGCTTATTGAATTTTCACAGATTTCCCAACCCCTCTGCGTATTCCACTCCGGCAATTAAGCACCTAAGACTAATGCTCAAAACAAAGACCATATCACTGTAGAGTAATAGATATCAAACTTGTCTCGCAGATCATAGTCACAGTATAGTGAGTTCGATCCTCGCTAGTTGACTCATACTTGAGGCTTTGTAACAAAACTGATCCAAGTCCGGTAACTACAAGGTATCATGGGGTATTTGAGGTGCACGATGGCCTAACGGTAGACGAAACCGGTAATGAAATCGGCAAACAGAGTTCAAACTATGGCTGATGCAGTTAACGTTCACTCTTCACTGAAGTCCCTAGAAAAGGTATCAATCCACTTTTTGTGCTTCCACCTCCAGCTATGCATAAGTAATAGGGTAATTAGAGAGCTTAAGCTCTATAAGGCAGTCTATCTTTGGCGTTGGGGTATCCCACCTCTGCAGCCCCGTAAAAATACGTTAGCTGCAAACAATGATTGGGTCTTCACAGATTGTTTGACCTGGGGTGGGGGTAATTTAGCTGAGTTATAGTTTAAGAGCACACAAAGCTCACAAGTCCTTAAAAAACGGTGTACAACCAAAGCATCCTACTGATATTCACTGATGGAGCTGTACCATGGAACCTAACCAAAAAGATTGACCTTCAAACAGAAAACCATGCAACGTGCACATGAGAGAATCATGTTCAACATCGCATGGAGATATCATAAGACAGCACGGTATAATAGAGAAAGGCCAGGGGTCCGAGATATCATACAAATAGTTAGAAAACTCAAATGACAATGGGCTGGACATGTTGCAAGAACGCTTGACAACTGCTGGACATTACGACTCACAGCGAGGATCCCCAGAGATCACATGTGAAATTGTGGCTGACTGTAAGTAAGATAGCTCATCGAGCTAGATAAATTCAGAAATTACTGGCCCAGCGATGCCCATGATAGAGAGATGTGGCAGATCTTGGGGAAAATCTATGTCCAACGACGAACGACAAAAGAAGGATGATAATATTTCTCTGAATTTTTGAGATGAGGTATCATTATTATTTCTACTATTATTCGGACTATCCTCATCTTGGTTGTTTTTCATACAACGTTTCGGCCGTTGTACTCAACAGCCTTCATCAGGTATCATCTGGTAGGTGTTGGGGAAGTAACCAGATGATACCTGATGAAGGCTGTAGAATACAACGACCGAAACGTTGTATGAAAAACAACCAAGATGAGGATAGTCCGAATAATGATAGAAATAAGGATGATGATGGTTGGTAAGTTTCTCAAGCAAATCATTTCTGCTGAACACTGAGTTCGATCTCACAGTATGGCCTGTATTTGCAGTTTATTTGTGGTTTCGAGTGATAAGCTAAGCTTCAAAAATAAGGGTTTCATGTTGTTGTGTCATGGTCGAGAAGCAGGTGCTCAGCTTGGTTGCCGATTTAAATGTCATTCTTCAATTTTTCATTCCTTGAGTCTCTTTCTAATTCGAAAAATGAAAAATAAACTTTCCAATAGGCAACACTGAACTTTAAAAAATGAAAAAAAGTTTTGTTTTGTTTTTTAAATTGAATATTGTCAGCACTGGACTCGTTAATTTGGGAAAGTCCAATCTAAATTAAAAACCCTGGACTGTGAGGTGGATCTAATTCTCGCTGGCTGAATAGTTCCTTCTAAGTTTCGCACGTATGTGTGTGTGTGTGTGTGTGTGTGTGTGTGTGTGTGTGTAAGTGTGTGTGTGTGTGTGTGTGTGTGTGTGTGTGTGTGTGCACGTACATACACATGCACGTTCGCGCAGAAAAGAAATATATGTGCGCATAAAAGATTAGCTACCTAAAATAATGTTGGAATAAATGAATTGAATGAGTTTCAGTGCAACCATTTCCAGCTCCTTTAATAATAACAATCTGTGAATAGATGGGTTTTATTGTTACTAATTTATTTCCACATCGTATAAAAATAAGAAATAAAAATCGATGCCTAATTTAATGGAACAATAAACCGAGCAAAGTTGTTCAAAGTATAAAAGGAAGTTTTGACTTGCCTTCACAGTCAATAATTGTACAATCGTAGGTCAAAATTCGGAGTCATGAAAAAGATTCCATCGAAGAAGAAATATGGTCAGAATAAATTCTATTTATGACACCACTGGCGATTTCTACTTCGAAACATCTGAAATGAGTAAAAGAAAATATCTACAAACATCTAGATTCTTGAGAATGTAGATGTTATTTCCACTGGAAAATAAACCAAAATGGAGTTCAAAAACATCTAAAAGTATCTAGATTTTGGAGAATCTAGATGTTATCGATATACCCATCAAAAGATGGGGTGCCAAAAAGTTTCTTCTTCAAAATGACAATTAAAAAAAAGGATTTTTAGAAGGGATCTTGCGGAGTAGTGATACTAATTTTCAAGACTGTAGACCAAACGGTGTGGTCAGGAGCGCTGGAACACATAGATAACTGTACGAATACATGCACATATGAAGAAAAAAAGATAGAACCTTCCGCCATCTTTGATGTCTACGGATGTTCAGTCATGTTACTTCGTAGAATATAATCATACTGGGATTATATCAATACAGTTTTATTAGTCATGAGATAGTGGCTGAGCCAAAATTATCATCTGATCAAGACATTCAGTTGCACGTTCTTTAGTCGTAGGAAAAGAAATTTACACAACGGATCTTTGCGCATGGTAACAACATGCAAGTACAAAGAGCATTACTTATAGCCTTGTACCCAGACTAAACTAAGATTACTAAATAAGCGAGCGCCTCCCATAACGCGTTGGTTAACAATCTCAAGGACCGATTCACGAATGTTGTAAGTCCAACCATCACAAGTGCTCTAATATTGCAGCCTTGTATCTGACTAAGCTGAGTAAATAATCATAATTCTTCCAAAGATCACCCTGTGCTTTTTTCTCTCGTTCAATTTTGAAATTTGCTTTTCAACGCCATAAGTGGTGTCACTAGGGATGATGTCAACCAGTGCGATTACTCGTAGGGTCACACCTACGAACCGCCATCCGCACCGGAACATACTAAATTCTTAGTAATATTTGTTTGTACTAATGTTACTAGTAAATCATAATTCCTGTATATTAATAAACGTAATGCGCAATGTATCCGGACCTAGCATAGATGAATCACCATCGCCTGCTTGTGTACCAGAACTAATTATCTGAGTTTTTTTTTATTGTGAGAAAAAAACAGATCTTTTATTTAAAATTATCTTTATAAAATACCAGAACACGATTTTTACACTGTTGGTCCAAAATGACCCCCCAAAACACTTTTTTGGACAGAAAGAACAACGCTTTTAGGTGGTGCCTAATGCTGTGACCAAGTCCGCCCGGTAACACACAACTGCTCACAGACACTCACAG
This sequence comes from Thysanoteuthis rhombus, assembly GCA_963457665.1. Classification (NCBI taxonomy): domain Eukaryota; kingdom Metazoa; phylum Mollusca; class Cephalopoda; order Oegopsida; family Thysanoteuthidae; genus Thysanoteuthis; species Thysanoteuthis major. Next base: position 35,743,245 of record OY735242.1, on the reverse strand, counting down.
AGAGAAGAATATGCAGTGTATTTGGCTGGTTGATCGGGCAGGCCATTTCTGGGGCTGATTTGATAATAGTGGCATAAACAACTATTAAAACTGAAATGACACTGTTCAATTACGATATAAAACCTGAAATGAATTTACATTTATATAGTTTCATGGGTCTAAGGGGAAAATTCGTAAGAAAACGAAGTGAAAATGTTCAAGGACTCTGTTCAAAATCTGCGACGTTGTTTATACAATTTTTGATAGCATTTGGCAGTATTTGTCTTCATCTGTTTCTGTAATAAAAACATGTGTTTCGAGCTGATTTTTCGTGTTAATCCCTGTTGAAACGTCTGGAACAATAATAAATAATCATGACATCAAAAGTAAGACGAGAAATACCGTTCGAAATCCAACATAATTCATTGGAAAATTAAAAATTTATATATATATATATATATATATATATATATATATATATATATATATATATATATATATATATATATATATATATATGAAGTGCATACATCAGTTATAAACACTGTATAGTCTGCTTTCTTTTTTCTTTTCTTTTTTTTCCTTTTTTTCTTTCTTTCTTTTTTATCTCGAGGATTGATTTTTTTTAAGGGAATGATGTGATGTAGATGTGACGTAAAGAAAGAAAAATATAATTCTTTCTTTGCCCACTTTCTACATCATCTCCCCTCTTATCAAGCTAACAGCTTCCTCTCTTTCTTTGTAAAGAATACTGTCTATATTTCTTTAACTATTCACTCCCCCGGGTCATTTAACTCCTCACAAACGCCGTTAATCTATTCGAATCTGTTCTTAGAAAATGCAACCGACCTTACATTGCAGTTAAAAACATGTCCATTTTGACGTGAAAATATAACATTAAATTTTAATCTAAAAATATCTACTTATATAATGAATTACTATTTCTCTATTTGTAAAAACGGACTCTGTTTAAAGTTAACAATTTTACCCATAAAAATATCTGCAATCCTGCGCTGGAAATAATGAACTCTCCTACTGAAATGAAAAGTTTCCTTTCCAAAAAGCAAAAAGAATTAGATCATCATTGGAAATTCAAATATGTCTATCAAGGTTTTTTTTTAGCGAGGATTAATAAGTTTGTTATACATGTAAGTTTTTATTTATCAAAACGATCGAAAAAGGAAACGCAGAGCTGGTGAGACTAGACTTCTACATATACCCAGGACAAAAAAAATCTCAATGAAATCCCCAAAAGAAACGAAGAATCACTCTAAGTAGGCAAGCTTTTGGTAGAGCCAGCTCAACCTTCCAGGACGAGAAAATCCCACTCGTTCTAAAAAGAAAGGTACACAACCAATGCACCCTCCCGATAGTCACCAATGGAGCTGGAACATAGAACCTAACCAAAAGAGTAACCCTCAAGCTGAGAACCATGCAACGAGCACACGAGATAGTCATGGATTACATGGAGATATCACAAGACAGCACAGTATATCAGAGAAAAAACAAGAATCAGAGATATGGAAGAAACCATTGGAAAACTCAAATGACATTGGGCTGTTCATACTGAAAGAATGTCAGACAACCGCCAGGTATCACGACTCACAATGTGGATCACCAGAGATCATGTGCGAAATTGTGGCTGACAGAAAATAAGATAACTGGCCCTGCGACACCCACGATAGAGAGGTGTGGCGAATCTTGGGGAATATCGATGATGAATGTGATATGCCTTAGAGTATATAAATTCTATCTTTCTTTCTATATATTATTACAATATTATTTTTCACGAGACCGTTAGTAACTGAGCAAAATACCATTTTTCTCCTTAATTTCTTTCAATCATGATTTCATTACCCCCCAAAAAAGTTGTTTCAGAGGAAGTAGCAAATCTGCCTCAGGATTTGATTATCTTAATCGGGTATGAGATGACCTTTACTGAGGATACTTTTAAATTTTCAATAAACCCCTAAAAATAGAAAAATATTTGCCCAAATATCGACTTAAAGTATGGCTCTTTTGGTTTCGGAAACGCCTACATAGATTTATGTGGGGCCTGAGGATACTTTCAAATTTTCAATAAACCCCTAAAAATAGAAAAATATTTACCCAAATATCGACTTAAAGTATGGCTCTTTTGGTTTCGGAAACGCCTATATAGATTTATGTGGGGCCTGAGGATACTTTTAAATTTTCAATAAACCCCTAAAAATAGAAAAATATTTACCCAAATATCGACTTGAAGTATGGCTCTTTTGGTTTCGGAAACGCCTACATAGATTTATGTGGGGCCTGAGGATACTTTCAAATTTTCAATAAACCCCTAAAAATAGAAAAATATTTACCCAAATATCGACTTAAAGTATGGCTCTTTTGGTTTCGGAAACGCCTATATAGATTTATGTGGGGCCTGAGGATACTTTCAAATTTTCAATAAACCCCTAAAAATAGAAAAATATTTACCCAAATATCGACTTAAAGTATGGCTCTTTTGGTTTCGGAAACGCCTATATAGATTTATGTGGGGCCTGAGGATACTTTCAAATTTTCAATAAACCCCTAAAAATAGAAAAATATTTACCCAAATATCGACTTAAAGTATGGCTCTTTTGGTTTCGGAAACGCCTATATAGATTTATGTGGGGCCTGAGGATACTTTCAAATTTTCAATAAACCCCTAAAAATAGAAAAATATTTACCCAAATATCGACTTAAAGTATGGCTCTTTTGGTTTCGGAAACGCCTATATAGATTTATGTGGGGCCTGAGGATACTTTTAAATTTTCGATAAACCCCTAAAAATAGAAAAATATTTACCCAAATATCGACTTAAAGTATGGCTCTTTTGGTTTCGGAAACGCCTATATAGATTTATGTGGGGCCTGAGGATACTTTTAAATTTTCGATAAACCCCTAAAAATAGAAAAATATTTACCCAAATATCGACTTAAAGTATGGCTCTTTTGGTTTCGGAAACGCCTACATAGATTTATGTGGGGCCTGAGGATACTTTCAAATTTTCAATAAACCCTAAAAATAGAAAAATATTTACCCAAATATCGACTTAAAGTATGGCTCTTTTGGTTTCGGAAACGCCTATATAGATTTATGTGGGGCCTGAGGATACTTTTAAATTTTCGATAAACCCCTAAAAATAGAAAAATATTTACCCAAATATCGACTTAAAGTATGGCTCTTTTGGTTTCAGAAACGCCTACATAGATTTATGTGGGGCCTGAGGATACTTTCAAATTTTCAATAAACCCCTAAAAATAGAAAAATATTTACCCAAATATCGACTTAAAGTATGGCTCTTTTGGTTTCGGAAACGCCTATATAGATTTATGTGGGGCCTGAGGATACTTTCAAATTTTCAATAAACCCCTAAAAATAGAAAAATATTTACCCAAATATCGACTTAAAGTATGGCTCTTTTGGTTTCGGAAACGCCTATATAGATTTATGTGGGGCCTGAGGATACTTTTAAATTTTCGATAAACCCCTAAAAATAGAAAAATATTTACCCAAATATCGACTTAAAGTATGGCTCTTTTGGTTTCGGAAACGCCTATATAGATTTATGTGGGGCCTGAGGATACTTTTAAATTTTCGATAAACCCCTAAAAATAGAAAAATATTTACCCAAATATCGACTTAAAGTATGGCTCTTTTGGTTTCGGAAACGCCTACATAGATTTATGTGGGGCCTGAGGATACTTTCAAATTTTCAATAAACCCCTAAAAATAGAAAAATATTTACCCAAATATCGACTTAAAGTATGGCTCTTTTGGTTTCGGAAACGCCTACATATATTTATGTGGGGCCTGAGGATACTTTTAAATTTTCGATAAACCCCTAAAAAATAGAAAAATATTTACCCAAATATCGACTTAAAGTATGGCTCTTTTGGTTTCGAAAAACGCCTATATAGATTTATGTGGGGCCTGAGGATACTTTCAAATTTTCAATAAACCCCTAAAAATAGAAAAATATTTACCCAAATATCGACTTAAAGTATGGCTCTTTTGGTTTCGGAAACGCCTATATAGATTCATGTGGGGCCTGAGGATACTTTCAAATTTTCAATAAACCCCTAAAAATAGAAAAATATTTACCCAAATATCGACTTAAAGTATGGCTCTTTTGGTTTCGGAAACGCCTATATAGATTTATGTGGGGCCTGAGGATACTTTTAAATTTTCGATAAACCCCTAAAAATAGAAAAATATTTACCCAAATATCGACTTAAAGTATGGCTCTTTTGGTTTCGGAAACGCCTACATAGATTTATGTGGGGCCTGAGGATACTTTTAAATTTTCGATAAACCCCTAAAAATAGAAAAATATTTACCCAAATATCGACTTAAAGTATGGCTCTTTTGGTTTCGGAAACGCCTACATAGATTTATGTGGGGCCTGAGGATACTTTCAAATTTTCAATAAACCCCTAAAAATAGAAAAATATTTACCCAAATATCGACTTAAAGTATGGCTCTTTTGGTTTCGGAAACGCCTATATAGATTTATGTGGGGCCTGAGGATACTTTTAAATTTTCGATAAACCCCTAAAAATAGAAAAATATTTACCCAAATATCGACTTAAAGTATAGCTCTTTTGGTTTCGGAAACGCCTATATAGATTTATGTGGGGCCTGAGGATACTTTCAAATTTTCAATAAACCCCTAAAAATAGAAAAATATTTACCCAAATATCGACTTAAAGTATGGCTCTTTTGGTTTCGGAAACGCCTACATAGATTTATGTGGGGCCTGAGGATACTTTTAAATTTTCGATAAACCCCTAAAAATAGAAAAATATTTACCCAAATATCGACTTAAAGTATGGCTCTTTTGGTTTCGGAAACGCCTACATAGATTTATGTGGGGCCTGAGGATACTTTCAAATTTTCAATAAACCCCTAAAAATAGAAAAATATTTACCCAAATATCGACTTAAAGTATGGCTCTTTTGGTTTCGGAAACGCCTATATAGATTTATGTGGGGCCTGAGGATACTTTTAAATTTTCGATAAACCCCTAAAAATAGAAAAATATTTACCCAAATATCGACTTAAAGTATGGCTCTTTTGGTTTCGGAAACGCCTACATAGATTTATGTGGGGCCTGAGGATACTTTCAAATTTTCAATAAACCCCTAAAAATAGAAAAATATTTACCCAAATATCGACTTAAAGTATGGCTCTTTTGGTTTCGGAAACGCCTATATAGATTTATGTGGGGCCTGAGGATACTTTTAAATTTTCGATAAACCCCTAAAAATAGAAAAATATTTACCCAAATATCGACTTAAAGTATGGCTCTTTTGGTTTCGGAAACGCCTACATAGATTTATGTGGGGCCTGAGGATACTTTCAAATTTTCAATAAACCCCTAAAAATAGAAAAATATTTACCCAAATATCGACTTAAAGTATGGCTCTTTTGGTTTCGGAAACGCCTATATAGATTTATGTGGGGCCTGAGGATACTTTCAAATTTTCAATAAACCCCTAAAAATAGAAAAATATTTACCCAAATATCGACTTAAAGTATGGCTCTTTTGGTTTCGGAAACGCCTATATAGATTTATGTGGGGCCTGAGGATACTTTTAAATTTTCGATAAACCCCTAAAAATAGAAAAATATTTACCCAAATATCGACTTAAAGTATGGCTCTTTTGGTTTCGGAAACGCCTACATAGATTTATGTGGGGCCTGAGGATAGTTTTAAATTTTCAATAAACCCCTAAAAATAGAAAAATATTTACCCAAATATCGACTTGAACTATGGCTCTTTTGGTTTCGGAAACGCCTACATAGATTTATGTGGGGCCTCAAATCGGACATGAATTTTGGATGTCCGATCTTTTTAAAAAAATCATTCTGACATGCATGGTTAAACACTTCTGGCAACCCGGTCGGAAGAAATAAATGTAGCAGACAATTTATCTAACAAGCAGCCTGAAGCTTACGACCAGAAATGTCAGATTTTTCCAAAAGATACTACAACAATATGGCTAAAAAAACAGAAAATTTGACTGAATCAGTGACTGTGTAAACACCAGCTGCGACAAATACAACACTGCGTGCAGCTTGAACAATTCACAAATACTTTACATGTTGTAATATTAATGTCGCTTTCTTTGATAATGTCCATTTGGTCCAGTCAGTATCCCCAGGCTATTGAGTGCATGTTGTACAAACTTTGTCCTGTGACAAAAGTACGTGTGCACTGAATGCTTGTCCGAATATAAACTTGTTTCAAGATAACTAAACTGGCTAACTGTCTGGTTAGTCACTCAGTAGAGATCGCCTCGTGACCAACGTCTTTTGGTAGCATGCCATGTCAGGGATGATCAATTAAACAATTGGAAAAGGAGGTGATCGATGCACAAGTCACCTCTCTCGCCTTTTACAGGACAGTGTTTTTTGTTGTTGTTTTTTTTTGTTTTTTTAAAAAGGTTTCAAAATCAATCGTGGATGCTGCTGGACATATACTGAGAGATCAGTTTAGAATAAACCCACATTGTGAATCGGACCCCCTTCTAAAAGGGAAATTCCAAAAAAATGAAAACTGGCTTGTTTTTTTAGGTATAATAATGAATAAATGTTTACATTTTTCAGTCTTACAGCTCCATTGGTGTGGTCCGTACGCAGGAGGTGTACCTAGATAGCCAGCCAGACTAATTTGAAAACTGAAGAAATTGACAGTTTTGGTGGACACTTTCAAACAGTCATCTGAGATATTATTTTCAATAAGTAAAATTACGATATATTATTAACCTACTTATGATTTTAAGTATAATTACTCGATTATTTGGGAGGTAATTAACTTTTTGTGCACACATTCATAATATTTGTGCTCAGGTTATAAATGAAACTGGGTTTTAAAAAGTTGATATCCACTGATTGTCAATTCTAATAATGAACTTTTTCAATTTTCTCTCCATTTAATTTGCGGTTCGTATTTTTTAAGAGAAAAAAAACAATATTTTTATGAATTTACGAATTATTTTGAATGATTAGTGGATGGGTTGGTCATATCCAACATAATGGTGTAAATCCTTTATTTACAGGCGATGAGGAAAACAGATTTCTTAAAGGTCGTCTCCCAGGGAGTGAATGACCTCTACATCATCAGTGAGATCGAGTACTCGCTGATGATGAAAGGGTCGATGTATTAATATCTTTGTTTCCTTCATTGTCTAGAAAATTTACGAAGAGTAGAGAAGCATTGAAAAACCTTTGTTCATTTTATATACTAACATAAATGATTGATAACAGTGTCATCCACTGATAGCTGATCCGGGGTATTACGACTCTCCAGTATATCTATAGACTTGATATTACGACTCTCCAGTGCGTCTATAGACTTGATATCCACTCCAGTGATTCATACTCTCATACCAGACGAGTATATATATATATATATATATATATATATATATATATATATATATATATATATATATATATGTATATAATTGAGTCATCCACAGACAACTCTTCAATGTGGCTATAGTCTATCCATTATCCCATCCAGTACCATGAGGAATGATCGAAACCTTGGCTTCAGACCCAGAATGCTCTATTCCAGAGTTGGAAGAGCATTGCTCATGGCTTATAATGAACGAGTTGCCACGCTTAAAGAGTGCTCAACCCTGAATAAGGGAGTGATATATATATATATATATATATATATATATATATATATATATATATATGTGTGTGTGTGTGTGTGTGTGTGTGTGTGTGTGTGTTTGTGTGTATGTGTGTGTGTGTGTGTGATTCGACAGAATGAATTATGAGTTGTGTTATATTATATAGGAACTTATTTGAAAAGATCTCCAGTCGTTACACGGTTAATGTATCACTCACCCTAGACAACGTGAATAGAATAAGCAATTTAAAAAAATGGGACTGGTGCAGGAATAACGCAATTATCATTTATAATCATATATGTGTATTTAGGAAATGGACGTATTTGGTCCGACAGAATAAATTTTAAATTGTATTGTGTTATACAGAAAATTATTTGAAATGATCTCTCGTTCTTAAACGGTTAATATATCATTCAATTTAGACAACGTAAGTGGTGCTACTTGCGTTGTCTAAATTGAATGTTGAACGTGCCCAAAAATTTTACAAAGAACTCTATTCTTCAAAACACCGACTATACAAAAACAACCAGAATAAACAAGATGCCGGCAATCAATTCGAGGACTTCACGAAGTTACACCACAGGAAGTAAAGCAAGCCATTAACAAACAAAAAAGGAAAAGCTCCTGGATCAGATAACATCACCATCGATCTACTCAAAAAAGCTGGTAAGAGCATCAACAGAAAGCTAGCTATTCTATTGAACTAGTGTCTAAAACAGAGTAAAATCTCGAAAGACTGGAACACTGCTATTATAATGCTTCTACATAAAAAAAAGGAAACTCCAAAGACCTCAACAACTACAGACCTATAAGCCTACTCAACTGCATATTCAAACTTTTCACAAAAATCATCACCAACCGGATAACTAGCGCACTAAACAAAAATCAACCACGAGAACAGGCTGGATTTAGAAGAAATTACTCGACCATGGACCATCTTCATTCAATAAATCAGCTGAAAGAGAAGGCAGCTGAATACAAAATACCATTCGCCATAGCATTTATAGATTTCAAGAAAGTATTCGACTCTGTAGAAATTCCCATGGTCATGAAGGCCATCATCCTACAAGGTGTAGACCCTGTATACGCAAAAGTACTTCAACATATGTACAATCACAGTCACTACTCTCTCAGGCTACGTAAAGACTCTAAACCATTCCAGATCCAGGAAGGAGTGAGACAAGATGATACCAGCTCACCCAAACTCTTTCACAGCCAGCCTTGAGATGATCTTCCGAAACCTAGACTGGGATAATAGAGGAATCAATGTAGACAACAAACATCTAAGCAACCTTAGATTTGCAGACGACATTGCCCTTTTCACAGAGAACCTACACGACCTCCAACTAATGTTAGATTAACTAAACGAAGAATGTAAAAGAGTCGGCCTACACATGAACTTCAGTAAAACAAAAATCATGTACAACAATCATGTTGAGAATAAGAACATAACGGTCAATATAGAAGATGCAAAACGGCGTGATCACATGAGAATTGTGGCAAATTCTGGGGAAGATCTATGTCCAACGACGGACGTTAAAGGACTGATGATGATATATATATATATATATATATGGGAGATAAATCGCTCGACACGTGTTTCTTGGTTCAACCATTTATCAAGAGTGGTGGATTATTTTCAGTTTTAATCTAATTACTTTTAAAGTGGCCGTTAAAGTGCTGTATTTTAAGATTAACTGGAATAGATTTTATCTCTTGGATTTCGCTCATGGAAAGAATTGCAAATATCGTAACGAGGAAAACTTATTCTTGAATTATCCAATGTTTTAATCCTCAAATAACTTAAGATAAATAAATCTTGTTACTTATTGAAGATGAAGTTAATATTATGGTGTGTAAGTATTAAACTTTGATTTATATTAAAATTTATATATTTTTTTGTATATCAAATGTAATTCTGGGCGATAACCCGGGTCTCCAGTCGATATTGCAATTGAGAAGCATGAAAAAAAAAAGACGTCACGATTACGATTGAAAACTATTCACTTTTCAGCTTGAGATCAGCAGCAGCTGTCGTGGTTGATTATTTGAATTTTTTAATAAATTATATGCGAATAAGATTTTGAATTCAAATAAAAGCCTGTTCCGCTTTGCTCGGATCAGCAGATTATGATATTTGCGTTATTAATTTATTCATGCAGACAAAATAAACCCAGTTGAAAATATTTTGTTTTGGAAAACTTCAAACTTGTTCAATGTTTATACATTCGCGATTTATACTGTAAACAAATTTATTTTTTACTTGATGAAGTATAATAAATCATTATTCACGACTTTTTAATTTTTTTATGATATCATTTCTATTCATATCAATATTTTGAAGGTTTTTATCGTGATTCTCCTCGGGCCGGATATTTAAAGCAACAAAAATCTAAAGATAAATGTAAATAGTAGGAAAAAAAAAGAAATTCTTTTAATAATCGCTGAACTGCCGGGCATTGTTTCAGCGGTCGTTTGCAAATATAATTGATTATCTTCTTTGGAGGTTTGATTGTTTTATACTCTCAGAAGATCTCTGGGCAGAATGAGGCAACGCTTTCGACAAAAAAATGATATTCAGATAATTTATACGCTTCAAAAACTAAAGTATCACCAACTGATACTCAGATAGACACTAGTGATGTCCCGGATGTATTAGCAAACTTAATAGTGTCTGCACTACAGAATATGAAAAGCAGGTAAGCTCTAGACAAGGATGGCATAACGACAGTCCTTTTGCTTGATGCAGGGTTGGTTTTTCACGAAAGACTATAGTGCATTCGAGAGAGAAAAATTGCCATTAAACCTCTCTATAGAAATAATGATTGTACTTCACAAGAAAGATGATTATACCGTCCTATTACATGATTATCCATCGAGTATTAAATTATCATCAAAAATACTTCCAAACAAACTTGCAAAAACTCTACATGGAAATTAGCGATGCCACCAGGCAAACTTCACTAATAATGATGATACTTGGAAATTTGATTGTTAGCAAAAGAGGAGGGGAAAGGGAAAAAAAACACCACAACACACAACAAATGATGGCGCTGCTGTGATAGGTGAGGGAGAAATGAGAGGAGTCTTGAAGACCTGGGGAGACTTACTGTCACTTAGCTTTAAGCGATAACCACCGGGCAACCGGTGTGAAACTGTCAACCACAGCACTGCTATGGACTGTGAGAGTTTGAAGAGGAGAGCTGGAGACCTGACGAGACTTGCTGTGACTCAATCTCCAGTTGTGACCACCAGGCAATAGGTGTGTAAATGAATAATGATAATGATTCAACTAGATAATTAAACTGGCATCGAGACAGACATGCGAGTTCTTCCAAAAAGCTGCCCTCCTTTGGACAGCTCATATCTGAGGCCTTTTGTTTGACAGTCAGCGTACAGACTAAAGAACTGGTATGCATTCTGTGCGAAAAATAGTAACAGGGTACTCGGTCTTAGCAGCAAATGAACAAAAGATGAAACCCGACAGAATTTGACAGTATCTAGAAAATCTGCAAACATTATAACACCCTATATGCCAAGAACTGGAACGAACACCGACTTGAACAAGACACAATAGCAAAACATTCGGCCATATTATAGGTCTTCACCAGATAGACAAACCGGCTTAGAATTGAAGAAACCTATATTGAAAGTTTGGGTGGCAGTTTTGGTTGACGGTTTCTAATATATTCTAGTATAAATGTGCTTATTTATCAGAACGAGATAAGCCTTTGAGTATTTGTGACGTAGATTTCCGTAGACTGGCCAGTGGGACTCAGTCTTCAAGAAAACCATCAACTGATCAGTTTGCCGTGATTTCAAATCGCGGTGGCGAAATGATAGTTTTGTATATCAGTTTGTTTTAACGTGACAGGACTGAGAAACAGTGAAAGGTTTACTCCCCTTTCATCAGCATCAGTCTTTTAACGTCCGTCGTTGGACACAGACCATCCCCAGGATTCGCCACACTTCTCTATCATGGGTGTCACGAAGCCAGTACTTTCTGAATTCGTCTAGCTCGTCCCTCCATCTAATATTCTGCCGGCCTCGGTTGCGCATGTGATCCTAGGGGATCCATATCTTGAGTCACGATGTCCATCGGTTGTCCACCATTCTTGCAACATGGCCAACCCACTGCCATTTGAGATTTTTAATGGATTCTATGATGTCTCTGGCTCCTGTCATTTTCTGGATATACTGTGCGGTCTTGTGGCCTCTCCATGTGAGGCCCAGCATAATTCTTTCATGTGCACGTTACATAGTTCTCAATTTGCAGATCTGTCTCTTGGTTAGGTTCCATGTTTCAGCTCCGTAAGTGACTATTGGGAGGATGCATTGGTTATACATCCTTCTTTTTAGGATTAATGGGATCTTCTTATTTTTGATTGTTGAGCTTTAGTTGGTGACTCTTGTTCTTTTTCAAGTTGTTGTTGTTACGGTGGAAAAACGAAGTCAACTCCACCCTCCGATTTGGACTGAAGTTGACAACAATATAAAAAACTGTAGATGAGGAGATTTTGTTTAAAAATAAGTTTCTTTTGAAACATATGTTAATAATAAAGATTAAAATTCAAAACATTTGTCGAAAAGCAAAAAATAAAGACAATTGTTGATTGTGAATTCATCTACGTAACTGGGTGTGTCAGATATACATGGAGAGGCTGAAATAGATGTTTGTGTCATGGACAGAGCAAACTTTACAATTACACGAATATACTGCCTTCTACGGTTAGAGGATGGAATTCAGCATTCAGAATATTAGCTTTAAACTGAACTCGAATACACATAGATAGATATAGATAGGTCTCTTAGATATGACAAGCGGAAGTTTATTCCTTCTGCTTTTATGAGCGAGTCTTGGTTATGAAGGGCGGATACAACGCCAAAGGTCACACAAGTCAGTTCTGCTTAAGTGTTTTCAGCTCATTGTTCGCCCCGACAATTATGATTTATAATTCATCCTGGCATGAATAAGCACAGTACCATGCACATTCCTCACTGGTATTCCTAGTAAACATTTTATTTTTAAATTTCGGGAAAAAATCGAGAAAAGCAGTGGGGGCAGTAATGATCATTTTGAATCGGCAATTTTGAATGGCTGAAAGTGGCTAGATTTATTTTAATATGGCTAAAATTGGGTAATCCATTTGTTGCTACAAAAATTCATACAAAAGCCTAAAAAAGTATGGATATAAAATGCATCGATAAGATATCAACGTTCAAAAGTAATGTAATTGTCGATCTAGATCAGTTATCATACATAAATGATATAAAAAAAATAGACTGATTGTTTCTGTTTTTGATATCATTATTAATTATTGTTAATATCTGATCAATGCTTCAATGATTACACTTTTTGGAGCCTTTGTATGAGTCATTTGAGCTTTTATAGCATTTTTACCCGCACAGTTAACAGGAAATTTAATCTAACCATTTTTAGAGATTTAAAGTGGCCATTCTTCATGAATCTGGCAACTTTAGCAATTTAAAATTGCCATTCACCTTGAATCTAGCAACTTTATCAATTTAAAATGGCTATTCTCTTTGAATCTAGCCATTCTTAACTAGGCCATTCGCCCCGAATCTGGCCACTTTAGTTGTGTCACTTCAGTCACTTTGTGTTATTTATGTTAATGATTAAATTTTCTTCACTAATTTTTTTTTTTTTTTTTTTTTTGCACATACTTTGTTATCATGGTACTATGTGTAAACCCTCTCTTTTGGGGATCATCAGTTATTTTCTATGTAACCGTTTCGGGGATTCAAAAACAAAACAGATATATTAATATGGCACCCTAGCAGTGTTGATCAAACACCACCACCCTTTGAGCTATGATTTTATTATATAACTTATACCATACATATAGTTTATAATTTTATATAGGGTATTATCAAAATGGGTTGTATATCGATGTTATTCTATACTACTCATCATTCAATTTTTTGAACGGGTCTTACTTACGTAGGCTACTCAGGAAATGTATTTAACAATGAGAGATCAGTAAGTGTAACAACTGACGTGACTCGTTGTTCGCACCACTTCTATTGAGTGTTTACCCATGTGAATATTAAATCTGTTGTGTTAGTTTTAATCTCAGACTGCATGCAAACCAACTTATGATAGCACTTTTAGGAATACTAATTACACAGAAAAACTTCTTCGAATTGATTTTATACCCACATATTCAACCGGAGAACAAGACAATTTTTTTCAAACTAACCATAAAGTTGATTTTTCCACGTCGTAAACGATCTCAATTCCATCAATTTGCTCTTTCTTTTAAATAATCAAATGAATTATTCTTATATACATGGTTGAAACGAAACGAAACCACTTTTTAGCATGTAGTAACACTTCAATTGACTATTCCATTTATATACTTGGACAGTTCGTTACCCGGCATCCCATGTTCGATCTCCCGAACAGCTCAACTTCTTATCAGTCAGGCAAATGGACCAGAGCAGAATGTTTTCCCCTTTCCTTGGTTCCATTCAATTAAATCAGTCAGGTAAATGGACAAGAGCGAAATGTTCTCCCCTTTCCTTGGTTCCATTCAATTAAATCAGTCAGGCAAACGGACAAGAGCAGAATGTTCTCCCCTTTCCATGGTTCCATTCAATTAAATCAGTCAGGCAAATGGACCAGAGCAGAATGTTCTCCCCTTTCCCCGGTTCCATTCATTAAAATGATTTTTCACTCTGACTGAATCCATTTATTCGGGTCCCGATTTGGGTCACCTTTATGGGAGGTGCATATATTTCTGGCTGGAAAGCCCCACCCTATTATATTCATTCTTCCTTTTCCCGTTTTTCTTACTGATGAACGTTCCGTTCGTTGTATCTCAAGCTTTCTTAGTTTTTCGATTCCTGAAATCATGGTTTGGAGGTTGGGTTAGAGGTAACCCTAACCTTAACCCTAACCATGATTTCAGATAGCGAAAAAGTATCTAATTACCTATTTACTGAGATTCATGTGACACCTTACTAAAAGTCAATGAAAATCCTTCAACTGAAAGATAACATATCTTTAAAAAATTGTACATTATTTTGTGAGTCAAAAACTCCAGGAAAAGCTATATAAATCCTACGAAACCATCAAAAGGGTCGTTATATACATATATCTCAAATTATTACTGAAAAACATGGAAGACACTCATTAGAACATAACACTATACTAGGCTAGAATAATATCTTAAAAGGTTTTTTTTAATAGATTTTTTTAAAATGAAATAGAAAAGTCTTTAAAAGAATCCTGAAAGTACACTTTTTGAATTTTTTATTGCATATTTGGGTGAAATACAAATATATTACATCACATTTAATTCCATTCAATTCGACAACTCAACAACAAGATACCAAAAAGCCTTATTTCGGTTTCTTTTTTTGCCATCTATTTACCTCCATTTTCAATAACCATACGTTGGCCATGTCATGTATACGCGTATTGACATGCCTACAGTTATACATGTTTACAAACATGTCAGTGATTAATTGAATATAATTTTATCATTCCTGCCCAACCTAATTCCTTCTTCAACAACTGCAGCCTCACACAATTATCACTCAATGCATAAATATTCAGCCAGGGGTCGGGAGGCTTGATGTCCTCTTTGACGTGACCAAGTACCATAATGATGTGAGTAATAGACATTAATATGGACTTCGAGAGAAGAAGGCAAAATTCCAAATACATATGGCAGACTTCCGTTATTACGCTCACCCTCGTAGATTCAAGTGTGTCGTTATAACGAATTTAACGAGGGATTTAATCAGAAGTGTATCATGATGAGAAATCAGAAAGTGGAGTATATTACCGTTATTACGAAACCTTTGGGGGTTTCAGAGTGCCGTTAGAAAGAATCCGATTTTATAATCAGTGAATTTTATTCGAGATGTATCAGTAATATATCTCTGAATTTTTGAGATGAGGTATTATTATTATTTCTATTGAGATTCGGACCATCCTCATCTTGGTCGGTTTTCCATACAACGTTTCGGCCGTTGCACTCTACGGCCTTCGTCAGGTATCATCTGGTAGGTGTGGGGAAGTAACGAACCGAACCCTTTATTTATCCGACGGGAGTATATTAACCGCACTCCCCTCTTAGCATTAGTAGTATTGTTATATCGTCTCACACTAGGATTGAACTTAGAACCACCAGATTACTTTACATTTGTCTGATCAGGACAACAGGTGTTAATTTTTAAGAGCCTTAAACCTCAGGTGACAGTTTTGATGTAATTGCTTTCTGTATTTTATTATTAGAGGTTCCCATATGGTATCCATTTCAGTGCTAGGATTACTGAGGCAGTTTTGCTTGCCTAGGATATGGGCCGACTCTTTCAATTTTGGTTCGTTACTTCCCCACACCTACCAGATGATACCTGATGAAGGCCGTAGAGTGCAACGGCCGAAACGTTGTATGAAAAACAACCAAGATGAGGATGGTCTGAATATCAATAGAAATGTATTAATAATGATAAACTAAAAACATTCAGTAGACTCAGTTATTACGACACTCTTAGGGACTTCAGTATACGCTTATAACGAACTGCCGTTATAAGGGGTGTATCCTATATGAAGTGTATTAATAGGAACACAGTGGAGTGCTCGCGTCCGATTCGGTAAGTCGCGGTTCAATCCATGACCGAGTCTTACCAAAATCTCTCAGCATAAGGAATAGGACTGCGGAAGCCTTGGTCTCCGTCAGTCAATTTCACCCCAGACGCAACCGTAAGAACACGGGTACTCATACGACACAGTAGAGGGGACCAAAATCCCCTGTACTGAATTACGGACTATCTAGACGGCGGTTTTTCAAACAGGGTTCCGCGACATATACTTTGGGTTCCGTGGCCGATTTAGAGAAGCGAACCATTCACCGAAATATTATTTGTTATTGATGCAAAAAATTCTCAATGTTTCTATTACAAATTTGAAGAAATATCCCCAAAATTGTATGATTGTATTATTCAATATTTTTAACTATAGTTGTAGCTGTTCCAGGACTTCAAAGCTGTGTTTGTAATTGTCAATCTAGAAATGTTGTATCTTGTTTCAAAATGTTTAAGGTGTAAAACATTTGATAACGTTTTATTTGCAATTAAAAAACAAACTAAATGAAAAGAAATCCCAAAGAAAGTATACGTCAGGAGAGATTGGCGTAATATGAACAGATTTGATCTACTTCCCAATTTCAGATTAGAAGAGAACATGCTTTTTTACGATGTTTGTTGTTTGAGCAAATAAATATGGAATTAACTACGGTATTTAAGGTGTTTAAGGAGCAGAAAATATACGCCGTATTTATTTGTATGTAGAGAGGAAATAAGCTGGGCGTATGTTTGCTTGTAAGAACGAGAAACATCACCATCATCATCATCAGTCTTTTAACGCCGTCGTTGGACATAGACCTTCCCCAGGATTCGCCACACTTCTCTATCATGGGCGTCCCGGAGCCAGTACTTTCTGAATTTGTCTAGCTCGTCCCTCCATCTAATATTCTGCCGGCCTCGGTTGCGCATGTGATCTCAGGGGATCCACATCGTGAGTTGCGATGTCCATCGGTCTCTGCCATTCTTGCAACATGGCCAGCCCACAGCCATCTGAGTTTTTTAATGGATTCTATAATATCTCTGAATTTTGTCTTTTCCCAGATATATTGTACTATCTTATGGTCTCTCCATGTGAGGCCTAGCATAATTCTTTCGTGTGTACGTTGCATAGTTCTCAATTTGCGGGTCTGTCTCTTGGTTAAGTTCCATGTTTCAGCTCCATAAGTGACTATTGGGAGGATGCAATGGTTATACATCCTTCTTTTTAGGATTAATGGGATCTTCTTATTTTTGAAGGTTGAGCTTGTTCTGCCAAAGGCCTGCCATCCTTGTGTGATTCTTCGCTTGATTTCTTCTTCTTTTGAGGATCTCATGGAGATTCGTTGTCCTAGGTAGATGTAGTGGTCTACTTTTTCCAGTTCAGTGTCCTCGATTTTGATCTTAGTGTTTTTATCTCCAATGTGGTTGTTGCACATGATCTTTGTCTTGCTGAAGTTCATGTGGGGGCTTACTTTCTTGCTCTCTTCGTTTAGTTAATCTATCATTAGTTGGAGGTCGTGTAGGTTCTCTACGAAAAGGGCGATGTCGTCTGCAAATTTGAGGTTGCTCAGATACTCGCCATCTATTCTAATTCCTTTACCCTCCCAGTCTAGTCTTCTGAAGATCATCTCGAGACAGGCTGTGAAAGGTTTGGTTGAACTGGTATCACCCTGTATAAGTACTTGTAAAAAAAAATCATACCAGGAGGCAGACTTCTCTGCAGACTCCATTGACACACTTCGCGGGGGTTGGACGTCGATATCATATAAAACTTGGGTTTATCGCGAAAATCAGAGCGCCATTAGTAAGTTTAAAGATTGGCGAAAGATATAAGATAAAAAGTATTTATGTAAATCTTGCAGAACTGGAGATATTTTTAGAGATAGCGTAAAATACTGCGACAAGTAAACAAAACATCTCCAGTAGCTATTTTCATTCTTTGTCGGAGAAAAAAAAAACGTACACTTTTTTTTAGATTATAAAAATTAACTTCTCATTGGATTTTAATAAAATTTTAAATTCTTATCTGATAAAAGACTAGATTTATTTTTAAGAATTCTCTGTTCCAAATTACAAAATAGACATTTTTCATTGTGATTAGGGTTGGGGTAATCATTTGAGAATTTATTTCATGTATAATCTTTCCATGCACATCATTTTTACAAATAAAAGTTAAGTCCATTGAAAAATAAATTCTGTTCATCTTTTTTTGAAGGAGATGCTTCTGGATTTCAATAAAACATGTCTCAAATATGAATTTTTTAATCTGAAAAAAAATTAAAATAATGCTCTTATTGATAGCATTTTTTTATCCCTTAGTTAAGTTATGGCTATTCATCGTAAAAAGGAAATATCTTGACTTTAACTTTTTTTAGTACAGATTTTTTTGATCGATGCTTTTTAAAAGCTTTTTTCTTTTACAGTTCACCAATATTTTTCACTGATATTTTCTGATAATAAGGTTCCGAAACATTTCAAATCCTTTCTACACTTTTTTGAAATAAGGTATCAAAAGTCTATAGAGAAACAACTGCATTAGCTCTGAAATCTGCATGTACACTTTGAATTACTGAAATTTGACAACTGAACCTCAAGTTTTGCAATCGTTTTTTTGTTCAATTTTTAGTTGACTTCTGACAAGTTCTGCCATAATCAATGTCAGAGATTGTGCACTAGATTGAGGGTTATATAGTTGAGTGGCTTGACTGTATAGTGAAATCAATTGTAATCATAATTACAATACATAATCACACTCTAACAATGGAGTACAGTTTAGGCTCTCACGTTGAAGCTTTTAGCTTCGATGTATCAGATCTCTTGTGAATGAATCTTGTTTTCAGGGTCTTCGTGTGGGTTTCACGTTTAGCCTGCTCGATTGAAATATCACCCAATAGATTTGCAATGTTTATCCATGGGTTTTGGTAATAGCTAGCTTAAGAAAAAAAAGAAAAAAATCAGCTTAGTCAGACTTGTATTTGAGCGACGATAGACTTGGGTACTTAAGACATCGAGTATCTATAAACTCTCGTAATAGTTGACTTAATAATTCTCTCTAACTCTGCGTTGGTATATACGAGAGAAAAATTCGTCTCGTTTTCAAGGTCTGATTTCATCTAATTTCACCTGAATTTCACCTTTCATCATCTTTTTTTCAAAGGAAACTGAACAACTACATCCCAAGTGGATAAATGGTTGGAAAGCAATAACTCTAAACTCCGTGAAAAATCTAGTAATAGGCAGAAACCCAAACACTGAGAATATAACAAGTGTTAGCCATCTTAAACCTGCAACAAGTGCATCTTCAAAAGCAGTATCTAAACAAGATAAACGAAGTATAAATTTTAATAAGGAAATTTGATGAATCTCTTCTTGCTCAGGGTCACATCTGGACACGCGAGTGTGTTAAATGCGGGGAAAGTGTTGAGTAATAACGGCTACACTCAAGCAACAACACATTCGAATTCAAAGAATGCGAATCAAGGATATCTTAAAAGAAAGTGTCTTGAATTGGATTAAAGTTAAACTTCATTTTGCTCATTTGTGCCAGAGAATATCGCATCAGTCATCGGATTGTAGAAGTTGGTGAAGCGCTTACAATTGCAGAAAACTTTATCAAACCCCGTGCAGAAAATTCAGTAGAGTGCATGGTAGATACAAAAAATGTTGGGTTTTTTTTTTAGATTTTGAGAATAAGCTGCTTTCTAATGTTACAGTTTCAAGACACATTCATGTCAAATGTTTGTGAGCCAATAAGACGAATCAAACTGAGTTGAACACTCTATCTTCAAATGAACGAGTCAAGAGATACTGCCGGTTTAGCCGTTTTGCTTTGTTCGGTAATTATAAGGTTGCATTGAAAAAGACTTATTAATCTGTAAACGTTTCGAGAAACATACTACAGGGGAAGTAATGTTTGATTTAATCGACTCATTCATGGATTTTAAAAAAATGAAATTGCGTGGAAACTTTGTTCAAGTGTTTGCACTGATAAAGTTGCAGAGCTATGGTTAGAAAGATTTCTGGGTGCGTCGCAAGAAAAAACAGTAAAATGAAATTATCAAAAGCATCCATTGTTGTCTTCATATCCAAGCACTAGAGGTTAAACGCATGAATCGAGATTAAAAATTACTGGTAAATAATATCATGAATCTGGCAAATGTTATTAAATCGAGACCATTTAAGGCAAGAACCTTCAGCTTATAACGTGAAAATATGCGGGAAGTTTGCATTCAACATGATTATTACATACTAAAATTCATTTCTTTTCACAAGGAAAAGTATTGGCGTTGGGTTTTTTTTTTCTAGTTGCGCGAATGAATTAAATTCTTTCAATCTGAGAATCCTTTTGAACATATAGCCAAACTAGAAGACCAATTGTATTTTGGTAATTTCAAATTTATGAATAAATTTTACAAAACTATAACTCCATAACACACTTATGCCACAAAATGTCCACCCCACTGACGAAATTACCACGGCGTGGCGAAAATTTTGAGAACAAAGGAAATAATGTTCAAGTGTATTATAAATAAACAATGGTTTGATGAAATTTATCCTTATATATGGAACTATTAAAATGCAACTTAGCGTAGAACACAGGAATCTCGTCAGATCATTGGCTGAAAAGACCAAATCATGAAAGATCAGCGTTGAATGGGAAATCGGCTCATTATAAATATAAGTGAGAGGTGTTAGTGCATTTGTCTGTTATACAATAGAAAAATTACCTAAACAAGGGTACAGTCCAATCAGATTTGGCATGCCTACTCAATAAAGTTGGGGGAAGTTTTAAAACCAGACACTTTCAGAAAAATATTTTCAAGGGGCTTTAGAGGGAGGCTCTATTTACAATGTAACTATACTTTCCTCCCATATATATATATATATATATATATATATATATATATATATATATATATTCAAATTACACAGAAATCCTTCATCCACCAGAGTGCTCGATTCATATATATATATATATATATATATATATACATATATATGTATATTCTGTAGGAATTGAGCACACTGGTGGATGAGGGATCTCTGTGTAATTTGAATATATCGCTTAAATTCAGCCTTACTACCTGTCCAGTTCCGTAGTCCAGAGGTAGGATATCAGTCTGAAGTGAAGGTTTCAATTCTGCCTCGCGGTACTGGAAAGTCTATAGCCACACTGAAGAAATGTAATACATCGAAACAGCTGCCCGTGGATGACACAATTATATATATATATATATATATATATATATCGTCTTATTTTATATGTTTACATATAATTCTTTAAGGGGTTTAAAGTGAAGGGGACATTTTCTTAAATTGAAATTAGATTGAAAAGTTTTGAGAAAAAATGTATTTTTAAACGTTTCAGGGGGGAGATCTATTTATTGAGTAACTATGATGAATAACTAGAACCTTACTTTCTGTTCAACACACACACACACACACACACATACATATATATATATATATATATATATACTCTCAGGTAGGGCACTCGTCTGCTATAAGCGACTAAGCAATGCTCTTCCAACTCTGGAATTGAGCACTCTGGAGATGGAGATTTATGCGTAAGCAAATATATCGCTCAATTCGGCCGGACTGACCGTCCAGTTCCGCATAAGGCAGGGGTAGGGCCTTTGACTCTGCCTCTGAGTCCGAAACGAAGGTTTCGACCCTACCTAGCGGTACTGGAAGAGATAACGAGTCAATAGCCTCATTGAAGAGTTGTAATAAAACAAAACAGCTGTCTGTGGATGACACAATTATCAATTATAGATATACGAATGACTCGTCCTTGTAAATGTTTTTTTGTTATGATGTTTTTACTTCAAAATGAAATTTATTTAAGAGAAGAGACAAAATATCTCATTTTGCAGCATTTGATTGATATGCGTAAAACAATAACAGAATATTTCCTAGCTGGCCCTGAGAGTCAAGAAAATCCATTTCTAGAGTCATCGATTTCAAGTAATCTTTCATGGGAAGAAAAGGAACAATAAATTGATATTCCAACAGAGCACTCATTACTATCAAAATCCAAACACGTGGAATCAACAAAAATGTTGGATCGAATTATTCAAGAAATACCCTACAATAACCCTAAAAGCTTTAGAAGTGCTAATGGAATTCCCAAAAACATATATATGTGGAAGAACTTTCTCACTTTATTGAACCACAAAAACAAATTCAGATATAAGACAAGATATAGAAGCTGGCTTGAGATAGCCAGAAACAACAAAAAATTAAAATAATAATGCAGTTTGTTACCAGAAGCAAACACGTTCATATCATAAAATTGTTATCATAATTTCTCTTAGTTGCATAAAACCCACAGACCTTAAAACACCCTTTTAAAACATATTGGAAATCTGGATATCATCCTTGTAGTTGCAGTTTTGGTTATAATTGAAGAGAAGTAAGTTGTAAAAAAAAACTATTTTGCACACTCACTGAGGATTCCGAAGCAATGTCACGAGGTGTTTACGTTTTTACAAGAATTCCGCCAATTTCAAGATGTTGATTGGTGTGTAAATATTCATAAGAAAGTTTTCTCTTCCTTTTTTTAAATTTCTCAAAAAGAAAAAATTGGTTCGGAAAAAATTAGTCGTTCTAATGATTGAGGAGATTTTGCAAGTTGATTTTTTTAATGATTTTAATAATTCCTTGTAATTTGCTTGTTTGTTTGTTGTTAAAACAAAAAATGTACGCTGTACTTTTTTTTAAAAATTGAACAGAAATATATTTTAGTTTTTTTGTTTTTCTTATTTTCCGATTCAAAGTCAATTTAAAAATGACAGGTTGTAAGATGAAATTCCAGCTTTTCCGTTCCTGTCGAAGATTATCTTCATAGAAATGTAATATTGTTGGATTCCAAAGAATGTTTTATTGAGATTTCAGAAAGTTAGAATAAGGGCGGGGTTGACTTGGAAAAAAAACATTTCTCTGAGATTTTCTCACAGAATACACTTCTCAAGGGAAAATCAAAATTAGATGTATCCCCAATTATTCATTGACATCGATTCATTAACATATTGTGGAATTTCAAGTCATCTCAGCACTTTCTTTGATATCCTCGTTTATTATTATTATCATTATTATTATTACTATTATTATTATTATATTTTTATTATTATTATTATTATTGTTGTTGTTGTTGTTGTTATTATTATTATTATTATTATTGTTGTTGTTGTTATTATTATTATTATTATTATTATTATTATTATTTTTATTATTATTATTATTGTTGTTGTTGTTGTTGTTATTATTATTATTATTATCATTTTTTATTATTATTATTATTATTATTATTATTATTATTATTATTATTATTATTATTTGGAATCTCACACCAGTTGCCTTGTGGTAACCGCTGCAGTTTGAGTGACAGCAAGTCTCCTCAAGTCTCTAGCCCTTCTCTCCTAGTGCTTATAGGTCACAGTAATACTGTGGTTTACAGCTTCACACCGGTTGCCCAGTGGTCATTGCTGAAGGCTGTGCGACAATAAGTCTCCTCAGGTCTTCAGCCAAGAACTCCTCCCTCCCCCGCCCATCATGCCAGTGCTGCGGCTCACATTTCCGCTTCCATTTCCCTTCCTCTGTTGGGTCTCTATTAACATTTAACGTTGCAGTCTTTATATTTCTAACACTTTCCTCAGTATCCGCGCAGTTCTTATTATTATCATTATTATTATTATTATTTGGAATCTCACACCAGTTGCCTGGTGGTAAGCGCTGGAGTTTGAGTGACAGCAAGTCTCCTCAAGTCTCCAGCCCTCCTCTCCTCGTACTCATAGATCGCAGTAATTTTGCGATTTACAGTTTCACACCGGTTGCCCAGTGGTTATCGCTGAAGGCTGAGTGACAATAAGTCTCCTCAGGTCTTCAGCTAACGTCTCCTCTCTCTTTCGCATATCATGACAGAGCTACGATTCGTTGCAGTCCTTATATCTCTAGCACCTTCCTCAGTATCCGTCCAGTGCCCAGCAGTGCTGTGGTCTGTACGGTCTCTATCCTCCCCCTAATCCCGATCTCCTCCAGTCTCTCCCTCAGCGTTTTGGGGACAGTTCCTAGTGCTCCCACTATGACCGGTACTACCCTGGTTTTCATGTTCCACATTTTCTTTAACTCCCTTGCTAGGTCCTGGTATTTTTCCCTTTTCTCACCCTCCTTCTTCTTTACTCTATGGTCTGCAGGTACAGCAACGTCTACTATTTGGCAGGCCCTCCTTTTTTTGTCTACTATTACTAAGTCCGGCCTTCTTGCCTGGATGAGGTGGTCAGTTTGGATGTCAAAGTCCCACAGTAGTTTGTGGTTGTCATTCTCCAAAACTGCCTCTGGCTTGTGCTGATACCACTTTTCCCCATGGTTGAATCCCATTTGTTTACTTAGTTCCCAGTGTATCATCGTTGCTACTCTATCGTGTCTATGCTTATACTCCTTCTGGGCGAGTTGGCTACATTCACTAGTTATGTGGTTTACTGTCTCATCTCTTTCACCGCACATGCGGCATTTGCTGTTTGTCTGTGTTTTGTCGATTTTTGTTTTTATGTAGTTTGTCCTTATGCTTTTGTTTTGGGCTGCCATGATGAGCGATTCTGTTTCTCTCTTAAGGTTTCCCTTTCGTAACCACGTCCATGATTTCTCGTCTGCTATATCTTTTATCTGTCTTTTAAACTCGCCGTACAATTTTTTCCCTTCCCACTTTTCTTTTCTAGTTTGCTGTACTGTTCCATTGTTTTCTACTTTATTGTTTGTCGCACTATCCCTCGCGCTCTTTATGATTTCTTCACTATTTGTTTGCACATATCTATCTAGGACTACTTTAGCTCTCTGGACACAATCTTCTATGCTGATGAGCCCCCTACCACCTTCTTTTCTCTTAACGTATAGCCTATCTGTATCATCCCTAGGATGTAATGCTTTATGCATCGTCATAAGTTTCCTTGTTCGCCTATCCATTGATTGGAGCTCTTCCTTTGTCCATCCTAGGAATGGTCCTGTATACCTAACTACTGACACAGCCCAGGTGTTCATTCCTTTTATTAGATTTCTGCTATTTAATTTGGTTTCTAATATTTTCCTTATCCTTCTGAGGTATTCTCTCTTAATTTTCTCCTTCATCTCTTCCCGTTTTATCGTGTCACATTCAAGGACACCTAGGTACTTGTATCGGTCTCGTGCAGTTAATGCCCTAATCTTGTTGTTGTCCGGAAGTTCAATTCCCTCAGTCATTGAAAGCCTTCCTTTATGCATCACCATGATTGCGCATTTTTCTATCCCAAACTCCATTCCTATGTCCTCACTATATTCCCTTACTTCGTTGAACAGAGTCTCAAGCTCTCCCCTGTTTTTTGCAAACAATTTAATATTATTATTATTATTATTATTATTATTATTATTATTATTATTATTATTATTATTATTATTATTATTAATCTCACACCAGTTCCCTGGCGGTAACCGCTGCAGTTTGAGTGACAGCAAATCTCCTCAAGTCTCCAGCCCTCCTCCCCTAGTACTCATAGGTCGCAGTAATTCTGCGATTTACAGTTTCACACCGGTTGCCCAGTGGTTATCGCTGAAGGCTGAGTGACAATAAGTCTCCTCAGGTCTTCAGCTAACGTCTCCTCTCTTTTTCACTTTTTCACCTATTATGTCAGGGTTAAAATTCGTTGCAGTATTTATATCTCTTCCTCAGTATCCGTGCAGTTCCCAGTAGTGCTGTGGTCTGTACGGTCTCTATCCTTCCCCGAATCCCGATCTCCTCCAGTCTCACCCTCAGCGTTTTGGGGACTGTTCCCAGTGCGCCCACTATGACCGGTACTACCCTGGTTTTCATGTTCCACATTTTCTTTAACTCCATTGCTAGGTTCTGGTATTTTTCCCGTTTCTCACTCTCCTTCTTTTTAACTCTATGGTCTGCAGGTACAGCAACGTCTACTATTTGGCAGGCCTTCCTTTTTCTGTCTACTATTACTAAGTCCGGTCTTCTTGCCAGGATGAGGTGGTCAGTTTGGATGTCTATTATTTGCAATCTCACACCAGTTGCCTGGTGGTAACCGCTGGAGTTTGAGTGACAGCAAGTCTCCTCAAGTCTCCAGCCCTTCTCTCCTAGTGCTCATAGGTCACAGTAATACTCTGGTTTACAGCTTCACACCGGTTGCTCGGTGGTCATTGCTGAAGGCTGAGTGACAATAAGTCTCCTCGGGTCTTCAGCCAAGAATTCCTCCCTCCCCCGCCCATCATGCCATTGCTGCGGCTCACATTTCCGCTTTCATTTCCCCTCCTCTGTTGGGTCTCTATTAACATTTAATGTTGCAGTCTTTATATTTCTAACACTTTCCTCAGTATCCGCGCAGTTCTCCTTCTTATCATCATCATCATCATCATCATCATTATTATTATTATTATTATTATTATTAGTTGCAATCTCACACAAGTTGCCTGGTGGTAACCGCTGGAGTTTGAGTGACAGCAAGTCTCCTCAAGTCTCCAGCCCTCCTCTCCTAGTACTCATAGGTCGCAGTAATTCTACGATTTACAGTTTCACACCGGTTGCCCAGTGGTTATCGCTGAAGGCTGAGTGACAATAAGTCTCCTCAGGTCCTATTATTATTATTATTATTATTATTATTATTATTATTATTATTATTATTATTATTAGGAATCTCACACCAGTTGCCTGGTGGTAACCGCTGGAGTTTGAGTGACAGCAAGTCTCCTCAAGTCTCCAGCCCTCCTCTCCTAGTACTAGCAGGTCGCAGTAATTCTGCGATTTACAGTTTCACACCGGTTGCCCAGTGGTTATCGCTGAGGGCTGAGTGACAATAAGTCTCCTCAGGTCTTCAGCTAACGTCTCCTCCCTCTTTCGCATATCATGACAGAGCTACAATTCGTTGCAGTACTTATATCTCTAGCACCTTCCTCAGTACCCGTGCAGTTCCCAGTAGTGCTGTGGTCTGTACGGTCTCTATCCTCCCCCTAATCCCGATCTCCTCCAGTCTCTCCCTCAGCGTTCTGGGGACAGTTCCTAGTGCTCCCACTATGACTGGTACTACCCTGGTTTTCATGTTCCACATTTTCTTTAACTCCCTTGCTAGGTCCTGGTATTTTTCCCTTTTTTCACCCTCCTTCTTTTTTACTCTATGGTCTGCAGGCACTGCCACGTCTACTATTTGGCAGGCCTTCCTTTTTTTGTCTACTATTACTAAGTCCGGCCTTCTTGCCTGGATGAGGTGGTCAGTTTGGATGTCAAAGTCCCACAGTAGTTTGTGGTTGTCATTCTCCAAAACTGCCTCTGGCTTGTGCTGATACCACTTTTCCCCATGGTTGAATCCCATTTGTTTACTTAGTTCCCA
Source organism: Thysanoteuthis rhombus (assembly GCA_963457665.1). Lineage (NCBI taxonomy): Eukaryota > Metazoa > Mollusca > Cephalopoda > Oegopsida > Thysanoteuthidae > Thysanoteuthis > Thysanoteuthis major. The sequence goes on along the minus strand of OY735242.1, from coordinate 35,715,650 downwards.
GTGTATCATCGTTGCTACTCTATCGTGTCTATGCTTATACTCCTTCTGGGCGAGTTGACTACATTCACTAGTTATGTGGTTTACTGTCTCATCTCTTTCACCGCACATGTGGCATTTGCTGTTTGTCTGTGTTCTGTCGATTTTTGCTTTTATGTAGTTTGTCCTTATGCTTTTGTTTTGGGCTGCCATGATGAGCGATTCTGTTTCTCTCTTAAGGTTTCCCTTTCGTAACCACGTCCATGATTTCTCGTCTGCTATATCTTTTATCTGTCTTTTAAACTCGCCGTACAATTTTTTCCCTTCCCACTTTTCTTTTCTAGTTTGCTGTACCGTTCCATTGCTTTCTACTTTGTTTGTTGCACTATCCCTCGCGCTCTTTATGATTTCTTCACTATTTGTTTGCACATATTTATCTAGGACTACTTTAGCTCTCTGGACACAATCTTCTATGCTGATAAGCCCCCTACCACCTTCTTTTCTCTTAACGTATAGTCTATCTGTATCATCCCTAGGGTGTAATGCTTTATGCATCGTCATAAGTTTCCTTGTTCGCCTATCCATTGATTGGAGCTCTTCCTTTGTCCATCCTAGGAATGGTCCTGTATACCTAACTACTGACACAGCCCAGGTGTTCATTCCTTTTATTAGATTTCTGCTATTTAATTTGGTTTCTAATATTTTCCTTATCCTTCTAAGGTATTCCCTCTTAATTTTCTCCTTCATCTCTTCCCGTTTTATCGTGTCACATTCAAGGACACCTAGGTACTTGTATCGGTCTTGTGCAGTCAATGCCCTAATCTTGTTGTTGTCCGGAAGTTCAATTCCCTCAGTCATTGAAAGCCTTCCTTTGTGCATTACCATGATTGCGCATTTTTCTATCCCAAACTCCATTCCTATGTCCTCACTATATTCCCTTACTTCGTTGAACAGAGTCTCAAGCTCTCCCCTGTTTTTCGCAAACAATTTAATATCGTCCATGTACATTAAGTGGTTGACCTTTCCTTTTTTTTTTTATATCATTATTATTATTATTATTATTATTATTATTATTATTATTATCACCACCACCACCACCACCACACTTCAAATGTTATTAAAGTGGTCGTTACGCTTGATAGCAAACTAATTCCCTTGGCTTTAGGTATCAAGCACTCTTGAATATATATAATTTTAGCGTTCACGTGTAACACTGAGACTTATTCTCACTCATTGGGAATTCCCAATGCAATTTCCACTTGCCCACCGGTTCGTGAATTTGAACAACTTTTAAGACCCGGTTATCTCCGGTTCCGTATTGTCTATAGAAATAAATTCTACCCGATAATTTTCTGCAATCTTTAATTAGCACGAAGATTATTACGATACAATTGATAGGTTTTAAGATCATCATCATCATCATCAGTCTTTTATCATCTGTCCAGGATTCGCCACACCTCTCTATCGTGGGCGTTGCGGAGCCAATATTTTCTTAACCTGTCAAGTTCGTCTCGCCATCTCACATTCTGCTAGCTTCGGTTCCGCATTCGATCTCTGGGAATCCATGTTGTGAGCTGTGATGTCCATCGGTTGTGTCCATTCTTACAACATGACAATCCCATTACCACTTAGTTTTCTCATGTTTTTATAATGTCTCAAACTCCTGTTTTTTCCCATAGTATACTGTGCTGTCTTGTGATCTCTCCATGTAATTTTGAACATGATTTTCTCAGGTGCACGTTGCGTGGATCTCAGTTTGTGGGTCTGTCTCTTGGTTAGGGTCCGTGTTTCAGCTCCATAGGTGACTATCGGAAAGATGCATTGGTTGTAGATCCTTTTTTTTTAGCACTAATTAAACTGAGAAGATACAGTAAGTTCCTGGAGAATTTAAAAGTTCCGTTATAACGGGTGAATTTTGTACTAAATTGGAATTGCTTCAACTGACAAACATTTAGATTTAATTATCTGGTCGGCACATTCAAAATTCGATGAGATTTTCTGTCAAATAATCTCATGCGATAACCACGAGAACATTTAAATGAATGAAATATAAGTGATAGAAAGAATTCAGAGGGGAGACAGATTAATCCCTCAACTTTGAACAAGCTTCAAGACCGGGTATAGTTATAATGTACAAAGACGAGAAGAAATCATCATCATCATCATCATCATCATCATCAGTCTTTTAACGTCCGTCGTTAGACATAGACCTTTCCCAGGATTTGCCACACCTCTCTATCATGGGCGTCGCAGAGACAGTACTTCCTGAACTTGTCTAGCTCGTCTCTCCATCTTATATTCTGCGGACATCAGTTGCACATGTGATCTCAGGGGATCCATGTCGTGAGTCGTGATGTCCATCGGTTGTCTGCCACTCTTGCAACATGGCCAGCCCACCGCCATTTGAGATTTTTAATGGATTCTATGATGTCCCTGACTCTTCTCCTCTCCTTGGTGTACTGTGCTGTCTTGAGATCTCTCCATGTAAGGTTGAGCATAATTCTTTCATGTGCACGTTGCATGGTTCTCAATTTACGGGTCTGTCCCTTGGTTAGGTTCCATGTTTCAGATCCATAAGTGAGTATCGGGAGGATGCATTGGTTATACACCCTTCTCTTTGGCATTAATGGGATCTTTTTTCCTCTTTGAAGGTTTATCTAGCTCTGCCAAAGGCTTGCCATCCCCGTGTGATTCTTCGCTTGATTTCTTCATCTTTTGAGGGTCTCATGGAGATTCGAGAAGAAATACCAGATAATAAATATCGCTGTTTCCGCGGACGAAAGGGTCAAACAGAAGGAGAAAAAGAAGATTGAAAATTATAGTGAACTGAGGAGAGGAATCAAAAAGATTTCAAGCATGGCCTATGTTGGTGTAATGCCGATACTGATTGGGGCTTTTGGTTTGGTACCTAATAATTTGACAGACTTGTTGAAGAGGTTCAGAGTTGAAGAGTAGCACTGAGCTCTTGAAGAAAGCAGCCTTGCTGGGAACAGCAAAATTGATCAGAAATGACCTGAAGACCAAGGTTACTGGGTGCAACATGCTCCCAAGGAAATAAACTGGAATCCATCGCAACCGAGATAACAGCTACAATAATAATAATAATAACAATAACAACAACAATAATAATAATAATAACAACAACAATAATAATAATAACAATAACAATAATAATAATAATAATAATTATGATAATAATAATAATAATTCCTAATTGATTGTATCCATCCAGAACTTAACCAAGTCTATGAAAAAGTAAAATAAATCTCACTATTTCGCGTGAACATTAAAATTGTATATTCCCGAGTGTTTGATACCTAAAGCCAAGGGAATTGGCTTGCTATCAAGCATAACGACTACTTCTAACACTTGGAGTATTATGATAATAATAATAATAATAATAATAATAATAATAATAATAATAATAATAATAATAATAATAATAATAATAATAATAATAATAATAATACGTAGGATGACGAGAACGCAGAAGAAGGTGCTGGAAGGCTGAGATGACTTGCTATCGCTTGGCCTTCGAAAAACCGCACAAGAATATTCTGCTTTATGGGCAATATTTCGAATGACGTCTCCGATTTCGAAGTGAAATTGCTTCGGCTGTCAAACATCTAGATTCAATTATCTGGTCTGTGAATTCAAAAACGGGGCACGTCGTAGCGTTGACTGTGCATTTTGAAGACAATATCCCATTTTGGCGATTTTTGGAAAGATACAAAGTTCTTGAATGTGAGCGTTTGGTGTGATATATTTTCCGCCGGGGTTCGATGTCGTGGTTTTGTGTCAACTTTACGTTCTGACTCAATCGTAACTTTTTCTTATTCTACCTTCTATTGAAGTAATTGAGCCAGAACAAAATAGAATAATAATGTACACACACACCAGCATATATAGTAAAACCAATAAAAACAATATCTCGGAATTTTTGAGATGAGGTATTATCATTATTTCCATTAATATTCGGACCATCCTCATCTTGGTTGTTTTTCATACAACGTTTCGGCCGTTGCACTCTACGGCCTTCGTCAGGTAACATCTGAAACGTTGTATGGAAAACAACAAAGATGAGGATGGTCCGAATATTAATGGAATCAATAAAAACAACTATAATAGATTTAATACGACTAACAAAGAGAAGAATCTGTGTAAAATACAAATAAAACAATTGATCGGAAATCGAAATCTAATCTATAATAGTGACGATCAAAAAATGGAAACGAAAAGAAAACACATAATGAATATTCAACAATTAACACCAGTTTGATTACTATTGAAACTCTATAAAGTAAATACCTCAATAATGATTAATGCACAAACCCAAAAGAAAAACACATTAGAATAAGATTCCATACGGGAGATTAAACTATTACCTTCAATATGATTAATTTAAAACTGAAAGCTAAAAATTAGAATTTAAGTAGAGCAAGAAAAAAAAAACACCATTAGGGACCACGTGGAACCTTTGGATTCCCAAAAACGGCCTGAGTAAACGTAGAAAGAGGAACCATCTCTGTCAATTGATCTTTTGGAAATATCTAAAAAAAATATTTCAATTGTTAGTGAACTTTTCTTTCATCTAATATCTGTTGCTTTTTATAGCAAGGCTCAGGGAACCGTTCTTTGTTTAAACATTCTTTTTTAATTGTAAGATTACCTGTTCAATCATAAAATTGAATTTCTCAACCACCAGAAATATTTTATTTCCAACTGCACAAACGATTAGAGTGAATTGGGAACTTGCTGAACGGTGGTTTAAAACAAAGGTGACGATATGAAAAGCCAAAATTGATCTTCCGTCATTACACGGTTAATGAGTCACTTGGCCTAAACCACGTAAATATGATAAACAATTGAAGAAAATTGGGTGTGGCAAAAATAGAACCTTCAACCGATAGAGTAGCAGCTTCAACGTAGTGTTTCTCTTACCATCGGGATATATATATATATATATATATATATATATAGAGAGAGAGAGAGAGAGAGAGAGAGATAGATAGATAGATAGATAGATAGATAGACAGATAGATAGATAGATTGATAGATAGATAGATAGATAGATAGATAGAGTAGAATGTGGATACGCTACACAAACTAACTCATGTTTCTGCCCTGTTCGGGCCTCATCAGATGAATGATTATCTATGTTTTGGGGGGTCTATTTATTGGGAATTTGGTGAGAATGTTGTGAGTGTGGTGGTGAGTGGTGTGGGGATATTCATTTTGTCTAAGGGGTTTGAACTCCATATAGGGGTCATTCCTGCAAGGATGCTTTGTAGTGGTCTGAGGGTATTTTCTATCTTGACCTAGGTATCTTGGCATTGGGTTTTATTGCCCCTGTTGGTGCCTTTTGTAGCTCTAGTGAATAGTATTAATCTTGATGTTTAATTTATAATATGTTTGGGTATATTTGAAGGTAAAAGATGGTGATGGGAAGTTTTGGGGATGATGGACATGGGGATAAATTGTCTACTTTACTTTTTGATTTATTGGTGTTGTTTCATGTTGATTAAAAGAAATTTAGAGAGATGCCTGCACTGCATTATGGTTTCATTCTTTCTATTCAGTAAATGTTCCTTGGGATTTTTTGTGATTTTAGTAAAGTTTAAAATCTCAAATTTTTCATTTAGGAAGAGATTGCAAGAATTTTCCAACAGGGCAGAAACATGAGCTAGTTGGTGTAGCGAATCCACATTCTACTATTTATTTCCAGCTCTACTCTAAAACAACTTAACTCCATGAGTAAAATGCTGTATGTATCGAGCACTCGATACATACAGCATTTCAGAAGTGGCTTTATATTATTGATATATTATTATATCATGTTATACTGTAAGCCTGATTTGTACCACATATTCTGAAAATATATATATATATATATATATATATATATATATATATATATATATATATATATATATATATATATATATATATATATTATGAATGTTAAATTTTTTTTCAATTTGATAATATAGAATCTTATTTTTGAAAGTAAGAAGTTGTTTTCAAGAGAAAAGCACTGTTGAAAGTTTGTATGGTAGTGTCTGTCGATAAAGGATGAGTTCGTAAGTTCTTCCTTGAAGGTGATATGTTTTATTGTCATCACAACTGAGGAAAGATAGAATACGTCATCATTACTGAAGAATTGATCTAAGGTGTTATTTTTTTTGATATTTTTATGAAATTATTTATGCATTTTTCTTCCCTCTAACGTTTCATTCCTTTTTCTCGATAAATCAATTGCTTGGACATTGTTTTATCATTCTTCATGTATTTAACAATTTTACACAATTTCTTTCCACTTCAGAACGTAAAGCTATTTATTGCACAAACATCTATGAATAATCATACTGCATTTTACGGACTCCCGCTTTACAAACTATCATTAGGAACAAATAAGTCAGTAAAGGCGAGAAATACCTACGTATGTAAGTTTCATTGAATAGTATCGACATTTTTTTTTTTGGTTAGATTTTCTGTTTTTCAGTTTTCAGATGTTGTCTTTTATAGCAGATTCGAAAGCGTGTATAAATTTTCCAGAATTCATGGCGAATTTATCTTTTTAAAGTCCCCTTTATCTTTATTGATTTTCCAATAACTTTCGACCATCACAGGTCTTTTTCAAGGTTAGTTCTGAAGCCGTAAAGCTATGTTTGACCCAATTTCCGATTTTCAATGGTATTTGATATCCTGTTTTAGCTATGTAACTTCTGTAGGAATTGAGTTGTGGTTTTGTTTAATTTGTTAATGCAAGTTATATCTTAAAGTTGATTATAGATACATTTATTGTTGTGTTGAGAACTGAACCGGAAAAAATCTCGATACTGTTTGCTGCCTAAATATACAATATATATATATATATATATATATATATATATATATATATATATATATATATATGTATGTATATATATATATATATATGTTTGTGTGTGTGTGTGTAGCGGTGTACTGAAAGTCAAAATTTGTTCTAATACATAAAGTGGGAGTAACTCTTTATAAGTTTATCATATCATCATAAAAGGCCTCTCGCCTCTTCAGCAGAACTTTCGGCCCTTGGGAGCGATATGACGCCCGTTGAGAATGTCTAGCTTGGAAGGAAATATGCTGGTATGAAATATGCTGGTATGAAATATGCTGGTATGTAATATTCTGGTTTGTAATACTAGTTGAAATTCAAGAGGGAAATTGATCAATATCTTTGCCTGCGAGCGTGCAACGAGGCAAGACCCACCAAATGAGGAGACACTCACCAATTCGAACAGAGATCATAACTAGAAACCACTCGGGCAGGACATACTTCTGCTAACACTTTGGTAAGGGGGAGTATTTGCGCATGGATCCACCCGAAAATGCAATCACTTCTTTTGTAGTTTATTGTCCGGTGTTTCAATTCAAATATTTGAAATCCATTGAGAACTTTCGGAGATATCGTGTGGACAGCCATGGGCATGTACATAAATGTATCAAAAGAAATAGAAAAATATTTTTCAATAAATACATTTTTCCTAAATACATGAACACATAAAATGTTCATTGAGAACTTTGGAAGATATTGTGTAAACCAGTGATCACCAACCTGGACTATACCGTCCGTTAGAGGTCGATATAAGCTTAAAAGTGGGTAATAGACCCATTACTTGGTCTCCAGGTCAGATGTTATACCTGCCTTACTTCCGCCACACAGACAACATTGAAAATCAATACTTATGACTAAAACCAGTGGCTTTTATTTCCATTATTGTCTTAATATATGATGAATACGTTGTATATTTACGTTTTGGGACCCAATTACTTTTTGGAGCCCACTCAGCTTATGGAAATTTTACCCGAACAAAAGTCTTATAAGTGGGGCGTTATGCATTAAAAAGCTTTTGCTTCCACGAGTGTAAACAGAGAGACACGGGTGAATTTGTATTCAGATTTCAAGTTTCTTTGGCAAAGATGTTTAAAAAAATTCGTTACCACTCGAGAGGGTATTAGTTTTCACATAACAAAAATCTTTTAATCCTGTTTTTAATTGATTTCATTGAAAATCTAAATATTTTTCAATTAACAAGCGAAGTTCTACCAACTACTTGCGTAAGGGGAAGGCAGGTTCGGGAGGGAGATCTAAATTTTGTTTATTCATCAAAATTACTCGTCCCATACGCTCAGCGGTGTCGGCGTTAGGCTCGACTGCTCACCCTTCAATTACATTTTAGATTATTTTTTTTAAATCATTTTTTTTCTTTTAGATTATTTTTAGATCTTTTTTAGACTTTTTTTGATTATCTCCAGAGATTTTTTTCAGACGACCTTTTAGATTATTTTTTATAAATCATTTTTTTTTTCTTTTAGATTATTTTTAGATCTTTTTTACATTTTTTTAGATTATCTCTAGAGATTTTTTTTCAGACGACCTTTTAGATTTTTTTTAAATCATTTTTTTTAGATTCTTTTTAGATCTTTTTTAATTTTTTTTAGATTTTTTCAGATTATCTCTAGAGATTTTTTCAGACGACTTTTTAGATTATTTTTCTTAAATCATTTTTTTTAGATTCTTTTTAGATCTTTTTTATTTTTTTTTAGATTTTTTTAGATTATCTTTAGAGATTTTTCTTTCAGACGACCTTTTAGATTATTTTTCAGATTGTATGATTAGGTTTGTTTGTTTTAGATGTTTTCTTTGGGTTTTGTTTTACGATTATTTTTTTTTTTTTTTTAGAATTTTAGGATTCCTTGGGTACATTTCCCACACCCACCCACCCACTGCGCTCCAGTACCCACGTACCTCCCCTTCTGTTTGTCGTGAGTCGTTTCAGCTCTTCCAGATAAAACGACGGCCAACAAACCACGTTCAATATCATCATCAGTCTTTTATCGTCCGTCGTTGGACATAGACCTTCCCCAGGATCCGACACATTTCTCTATCATGGGCGTCGCAGAGGCAGTATTTTCTGAATTTGTCCAGTTCATCTCTCTATCTTGTATTTTGTCGGCCTCGGTTTTGCATTGGGTCTCTGGGGATCCATGTTGTGGGTCGTGATATCCATCGGATGTCTTTCATTCTCGCAACATGACTAGCTCATTTCCATTTGTGTTTTATTATGGATTCTATGATGTCTCGGACCCCCGTTTTCTTTCCGATATATTGTTCTGTCATGTGATCTCTCCATGTGAGGTTGAGCATGATTCTCTCATATGCACGTTGCATGCTTCTCAGTCTGCAGGTCAGTCTCTTGGTTAGGTTCCATGTTTCAGCTCCATAAGTGACTATCGGGAGGATGGATCAGTTGCATACTCTTCTTTTTAGGATTATTGGGATCATCTTGTTTTGCTCTGCCGAAAGTTAGCCATTCTAGGTTGATTCTCCGCTTGATTTCTTCTTCTTTTGTGGATTCCATAGAGATTCGTTGTCCTAAGTATTTGATGTAGTCCACTTTTCCCAGTTTTGCATCTTCGATTTTGACAGTTATATCCTTATTCTCGATGTGATTGTTGCACGTGACTTTTGTTTTACCGAAGTTCATGTGTAGGCCGACTCTTTTGCCTCCTTCGTTCAGTTCATCTCGCATTAGTTGGAGGTCGTATAAGTTCTCTGCAAAAAGAACGATGTCGTCTGCAAATCTGAGGTTGCTCAGACATTTGCTGTCTGTTTTGATTCATCTATTTTTCCCTGTCTAGGTTACGGAAGATCATTTTGCGGACCGTTTCTTATACGATTATTATTATATTAAAGATCTTTTTTTCTTCTAAAAAGGTTATGTCTTCCAGGACAACGTATTCGCAAAAATAGCACATGCTATGAGCCCTGCATTCTCGGGGTTTTTTCTTTAAACGCCTACTAGCTTTCAATTCTGATTCAGGGATTCTGCACTCGCTCCATTATTATAGTATTACACCGTCTTCAACCTTTATTTGGGAATTTTATTTCAGCGCAGTAATTAATGGGATAACCTGGTAGCTGTGATATATATATGTGTGTGTGTGTGTGTGACATAACAGAATGTCCCCAGCAGATAGGATACCATTTTTGTACACAAAGCAAAGCTCCTGATGGTGGACTCATGTTCCACATCAAACTTATAACCTCTAAAGGTACACACGCACACACACAGAGTACACACTACTGAAGATGGGAATACCTCCCGAAACATGCCTAGACCATTAATTAAAAACATTTACAGATAAATAAACCTAATTTCCATACACTCCCATTGTCTTTCTCATTCTCTATATTCTGCATGAAATGAATATAACGCTTAAATTCAGCACTTACTGACCACCCAGTTCCGTAGTCCAGAGGTAGGATATCGGCTGTGAGGGTTTCAATTCTGCTTCGTGGTACTGGATGGGATAAAGTCTATAGCCACACTGAAGAGATGTAATACATGTGGATGACACAATAATATATATATATACATATATATATATATATATATATATATATATATATATATATATATATATATATATATATATATATATATATATATATTACAAATCAGGTGTGTAATGTAGCATTATATAATGTAATATAAAACAACGTCTGATATGTGATGTATTTATTTCATAGAGTGCACGATACATTCAGCTTATTAAGTTCGAGGGTTATGTTGTTTTAGAGTAGAACTGGAAATATAATAGGAAGTGGATTCGCTACACAAACAAGTTTATGTTTCTGCCCTCTTTTGGCCTCATCAGGCGAATGATTATATGTGTTTTTAGATTCTAGTTTTGGGAATTTGGTGAGAATCTTGTGGGTATCGCTATGAGTGGGAGGAGTTTTTTTTTAATTTTGTTCCATTGTTCTTAGTGGTGTGTATCGTTTTGCTGTGGTTGTTGGTTATATGTCAAAGGGTGTGAGCTAAGTGTAGGATTTACCTCTGAGTGGATGATGAATTGTGTTCTGAGGGATGTTTTTTTATCTTGACTTTGATATTTGGCATTAAATCTATTGCTCGTGATCGTATCCATTACGACCATAGTGGATTGTATTATTCTTAATTTACTTGGACATATGAGGGAGTAGATAATGTTGATTGGAAATTTTGGAGGTGATGGTTATGTGAATAAACTGTCTACATTACCTTTAATCAACTAATGTATGGATTGCTATATTAATTTACGTAAGTAAACGATCGTGTGACTTGACATTGTGACTGGAATGACTAAAAACTGCTTAGGCTTCAAATTAGCCAACATGCCCCGGTCCCCCAATTACCTCATGATTAATTGCTAACGATTGCAAACTGAGAAAACCAGAACTTGTAACACCGTTGAATTTCTTCAATATATATATATATATATATATGTGTGTGTGTGTGTGTGTGTGTGTGTGTGTGTGTGTGTGTGTGTGTGTATAGATAGATAGATAGATAGATAGATATAGATATAGATATAGATACAATTGAAAAGTAATGGATGTTAGTATCCGACAATGTGAATAAGGGAAGGCAGTTTCTGGAAATAGTTATTTACGGTCGTGAGTGGAACAACGGCGATGATCGAAAAATAGAGAAATGAGCCCCAGGTGGGATTTGAATCTACACCCATTACCATGAAGAGCAAAAATCGATAAGAAAGCTGAATCAACCAAAAACTACCCGTCGTGTTTAATAAAAAATATACATGCAAGTGAACACACACACACACACACACACACACATACACACACACATATATATATAAGATTTAAGACAACCAAAAGAAAAACAAAATATGAAATAAGCGCCAGTATACTGAAATGAAGGCCTATAAAACAAAAATGCAACAATATACATTCAAAAGAATCAACTTTAAGATATGAATTCAATTTATAAATTATATAGAACTTCATCTAACCAATATACAAAGATACCGTTGGAAATAGAAAATCAATACAAATGCTATGTATATATATATATATACATATATATATATATATATATATATATATATATATATATATGTATATATATATATATATATATATATATATATATATATATATATATATGAATGCAATATGTTATTTAAAAGTTTATTTGAAGTAACTTCCCATTATTGCACGGAGAATGAGTCACTTGGCATAAAGAGCGTAAACAGAATGGATACTTGAAGAAAAATGGGTCTGCAGCAGGAAACTAACCTACGACTGTTTCAAGTAGCGTCGCTCATCCCATTAAACTAAACGGCTGGACAGAGACACGAAGGCTTTAATAACAGCTTTATCTCCCCTCTTCTCATTTTGTTCATTTACTGTCCCTGTCACCACAGTTATTTACAACTGAGCTAATTATACATACAATTAAGTATCCATTTCCTTAATATATATATATATGTGTGTGAGTGTGTGTGTGTGTATGTGTGTGTATAGGTTATGATGGATTGGTCCATGTTTAATAGATTAACATAGCTCAAAAACAATGATAAGGTTGCAATAAAATGAGATTGTTGTGATGTAACAATGAAGAATACGTTACGAAAAGGCTAGACGTTAGAAACTAAAGTAGAAGGAAAAAAAGAGCGTGTAAATGATAGAAAGAAATGTTTATTTACATTGAGTTGAGACTATTAAAAAGCTTAAAGATAGGATAATCATCAGCATCAGTCTTTTAATGTCCGTCGTTGGACATAGACCTTCCCCAAGATTAGCCACAATTCTCTATCATGGACGTCACAGAGCCAGTATTTCCTGAATCTGTCCAGTTCATCCCTCCATCTTGTGTTCTGTCGGCTTCGGTTTCTTATGTGATCTCTGGGGATCCGTGTTGTGAGACGTGATGTCCATCTGTTGTCTTTCATTCTCGCAACATGGCCTGCCCACTACCATTTGAGTTTTTTAATAGTTTCTATGATGTCATGGACACCCGTTTTCTTCCTGATACACTGTGCTGTCTTGTGATCTGTCCATGTGAGGTTGAGCATGATTCTCTCCTGCGCACATTGCATACTTCTCAGTTTGCAGCTCTGTCTCTTGGTTAGGTTCCATGTTTCATCTCCATAAGTGACTATCGGGAGAATGCATTGGTTGTATGCTCTTCTTTTTAGAATCATAGGGATAATCTGGTTCTTGAAAGTTGAGCTTGCTCTGCCGAAGGCTTGCCACCCCAAAGTGATTCTTTGCTTGATTTCCTCCTCTTTTGAGGGTCTCATGGAAATTCGTTGTCTTAGGTTGCTGAGTTTTGCATTTTCTATCTTGACATCTCAAGGCAGGCTCTAAAGAGTTTGGGTGAGCTGATATCGCCTTGTCTTACTCCTTTTGGAGCTGAAAGGGTTCAGAGTCCTTATGTAGCCTAATGAATGAGTTGCTGTAGTTGTATATGTGTTGCAGTACTTTAACGTATACAGGGTCTACACCTTGGAGGATGATGGCCTTCATGACCATGGGAATTTCTACAGAGTCGAATGCCTTCTTGAAGTCTATGAACGCCACGGCAAGTAGCATTTTGTATTCTGCTGCCTTCTCTTTCAGCTGATTTATTGAATGAAGATGGTCCATGATCGAATAGTTTCTTCTAAATCCAGCCTGTTCTCGTGGTTATTTCTCGTCTAGTGTTTTAGTTATCCGGTTGGTGATGATTTTTGTGAAGAGTTTGTAAATGCAGTTGAGCAGGCTTATTGGCCAGTAGTTGTTGAGGTCTTTGGGGTTACAATTTTTTTATGTAGAAGCATTATAATGGCAGTGTTCCAGTCTTTCGGGACTTTACTCAGCTTCAGACACAAGTTAAATAGAATAGCTAGTTTTCTGTTGACTCTCTTACCAGCTTTTTTGAGTAGATCGATGGTGATGTTATCTGGTTCAGGGTTTTTCCTTTTTTTTTTGTTTGTTTGGTGGCTTGCTTTACTTCCCATGGTGTAACTTCGGGGAAGTCTTCGAACTGATTATCAGCATCTTGCGTATTCTGGTTGTTGTTGTTGTATTGTCCGTGTTTTGAAGAGTAGAGTTCCTGGTGAAATTCTTGGGCGCGTTCAACTATTCTGTTTCTATTTGTTTTTATGTCTCCGTTTGCTTCGAGAATGCTAGTTATCTGTTTCTTTCCTGAGAGCTTTGTTTATTGCTTTAAATCCTCGACGTTTTTCGAGGTTGGTCTCGATGATGGCTGCCGTATATCTTTTTTTGTTTTCTCTTAGTTTCTTCTTTATTTTTTCGTTCAGTTCGATTTCATCTATTTTCTCCCTTGTGGTCGTTGGTGTTTTGAGGTTTCTGCGCTTTTCAATCAGTTTCCTGGTTTCATCTGAGATTTTGCTAATGGTCGCTGTGTTTCTTGGTTTTAACGTATTGGCTGCTTCTAATAGAGAGGTTGTTATTTTGTTGAGGAGTTCTTTGATGTTGGAGTCGTTTTCGTCGGTAAGGATATCAAAACTGTTTTTCAGTTCTAGCTTGAAGGCTGGGGTGAGTTCATTTGGTACGTTTAGTGGCTGTGGTTTAGTGTGGAACATTCTCCTGCGTTCTTTGCTTGTGTTTATTTGCATCTTACATCTTACCATTCTATGGTCGCTCCCTACATTCACTTGGTTTAGGATTTAGATGTCTTTGATGGTGTGGCTTTTGTCCATTATAATGAAGTCTATTCCGTTTTTGGTTTCATGGTTGGGGCTTTTCCAAGTCCATTTTCTATTGGGTTTCTTTCTGAAGAATGTGCTCATAATTTACTTGTCTTATCAAAAATAAATTACCGAATAGAATAGCTTTTAGCTCCTGAGTGTCAATCCATAAATAAATAAACCCTTTTTTTACGGGTATAAGCAAACATATATGTATTGAAATAATTGATTTGGTATACAGATACAGCTGTATTTCTGCCTCATTCAACCTTCTTTGGGCGAATAGTCATCCCTATTCAAAAATGCTATTGGTAAGTAAATATTTCCCTTTTCAATTCCTAGGTTGGAAGGCGCTGCCCTATCATATTTATACGTCTTGTTTATGATTCTTTTATTCATAGTATCTCAGATTCTTAATTTTGTTAATTCCATTTTATCAATTTTATTTTTTATTTTAGTTTGTAGGATATTTACTCCGTTGTGTTATTGGTTTGTTGATTTTTTATAGTAGTTTTACATATTAGAAAGCTTAATCCATCTGCTGGTAATTTTACTATAAACTTTCCTTTATTTGATTATCTATCTCCCGTAGGTGGAGTAACATTGTAATCTTTGTGTCTATGGCTGGTCATCATACACTATGTTGGCTGTATTAGGTCGTCGCCGACTCTCCTTATCTGTCATGTTGATAACTCGTCAGTTAAATGCTGGCTACGAACTCGGGGAGGAGGGAAGTTAGTCCAAGAAGGTATGTAATATTGTTGTTAGCTATATTAGTTTTAGGGTTCTCCTTTAATGGCATTATTTTTTTTATAGTTTACGTCCCTTAAATTCTTAATGGATAAACTTCTACATGCCAAAGAAAGTTATGGAAAATTATCGTAATCAATCTTCTAAGATTAAATTAAATTCATTGAAGAAAGTCAACTATGATATATATATATATATACATATATATATATATATATATATATGTGTGTGTGTATATATATATATATATATATATATATATATATATGTATATATATATGTATATATATATATATAAGGAAGTCAACTATGATATATTCATATATATATACCTTCTATGTCAGATAAGTAGGTGATATACTTTTTTATACATAGAGGATTTCAAGCCGAGCTAGCGAAATCATTCACGTACATACAAACGACTTGATCAAATTAGACAACGAGAAATCCACTGACATCATAGGCCTCTAAGACATATACATCGATAACAATAGAAACCTTCAGATCATCCTCTATTCTTAGCCCACACACACTCACAACTAATTTCACTTTAAATCTACCCACCCAAAACACTTGACAACAACTACCATTTTCACGAGCTCTTAGAATAAGGAGAATTTTATCTATAAATAGTGAACCCAACAAACACAGTTATAACTCACTACAGCATTTCACTAAACGAGGATATCCACTATAATGTACAAATAACCAAATAGAAAGGGCCACTACAATATCCAGTGAAGAAACCTTACACTCTCTAACAAAAATAAACACGACCGCATACAATTGATAACCACCTCCCACAACACATTCCCACATCTGTCACAAATAATTTGTAAAAGATGAAATATACTAACACTCAAAACAGAGCCTAAATAAATATTCTTAGAACCATGTGTCATCGCCTACCATCCACTCCAAAACATCGAAGACATGATTAGCAGTAAGATTATGATGAGCAACAAAGTTTCACAGAACACTGTTGAATTCTACCAACCCTGCAACAACAGAAATAGTCCCAGCT
This sequence comes from Thysanoteuthis rhombus, assembly GCA_963457665.1. Classification (NCBI taxonomy): domain Eukaryota; kingdom Metazoa; phylum Mollusca; class Cephalopoda; order Oegopsida; family Thysanoteuthidae; genus Thysanoteuthis; species Thysanoteuthis major. The sequence goes on along the minus strand of OY735242.1, from coordinate 35,699,374 downwards.
GGAACCATCTTAAATATACCAACACCTTTACTAGCTCTACCACTAACAAGACTTTCTATATCTACCATAATTCTAACTGCAGAAGCAAAAATGTCATCTACCTAGAGTGTAATAAATGCAATAAATAGGCAAGTCTGAGTGACAATGCAACATAAGACCAAATAACTTTAGGCACAGAATTGAATCCCCTGATCATCCTAACCTACTCCCCGTAGAGCTACACTTCTGCACCCCGGCCAGTATTTCGGCACAGACGCTAGATTTACAACCATTGAGAAAACAGGAAAAAATACACCTCCCGACACGACTAAAATTCTAGAACTGCTGGAAGATTTGTGGATAAACAAACTTAAAACTCTTTCCCCTAACGGACTCAACACTAAACTTAACAACCCCAACCACACCAACCCCTAACACTATGATCCTCTCACCCCTAATTACTCTGCACTCATCTATTCACTATCTGCATACTTGCACCTTGGACTATATTTATACCCAGGCCTATACGCCGCTTAATATTCATATACTCTTATTCCCCACAAAAACCCAACATTTGAAACTTGAAGACCACCCACATATGATTACGGTCACAAATTTACTTTACCATATCCTTACCTAATTTCCCTTTATGTATATCCAACATTGAGAACTTTACACATTCATACAGACCCTATCTATAAAAACTTTTGTATGGTATTTCATTCGTACAACTCAAAGCAATCAGACTTTCCCGAACATCTACAATGACCATTAAGGACCCGGAACATACATTTCCCATCGGATATTCCATCATACATAACAAGGACCCCCTGACACAACCATCTTGATTGAGACTAGAGATAGCCTCATCCCGTACTTAACACGTACCCAATCAGTTTAACATTAAACTACTATCCATCTCCCCAGTATCCATGACAACCGATGCATAAGAATACCTACCCTGACCAGTACAACCTATAAAATACCCATAACTGCTGCTACTACTTCTAACAGATTATCGAACCATACCACCACAGATTTCTTCACAGACATGATACAGTTCGGACTCACAATTCCCGATTCCCATTTTTGCTTTCGAGGCAAATCATCTGATGCTAAATTTGCTTTCTATGGGAACTGTTTGGCCGCTAAAAGATACACGCATGCTACTAAAGATGGGACCCCCCCCCCACGAAACATGTATAGCACACTGATTGATTAATTCATTCATTCATTAATTAACAAATGGATTTTCCATGTACTGTCACTCCTGAGCCTGTCTCATTCCCTATTGTTCACACATATATGTATATATATACCCCAATTTTCATTTTGTTTATGCACGGTTTATATCTGCTCAATTTGTTTCTTTCTACGTGGACAAATATGTTATAGATAAATGAATATATGATCCGACAGAATGATTATAAATTGTGTTATACCTTAATATGTTGTCAAAAACACTATTGTATCTTGATGGATACATGAAGATATATCTATCTCTTTTCGTATCAGTCTATTTGTCCATATCTATCTATTATCTATTCATCAGTTGGTTCCTATCTATCTGTTTATTTATCTATCTCTGGTATATATATATATATCTGTATGTTCATATTTATCTATATATATCAGTCCATTCATATCTATCTCAGAGTATTCCAATCCATCTATCCATCTCAATATGTTCATATGTATCTATATGTCTGTTTGTCAATCCATCACTGTTTATATATATATATATATATATATATATATATATATATATATATATATATATATATATATATATAAATATATAAATGGGTGTGTTATTCTGAAATGAATATTTAATCTGGAAGAATGCCTCATATTATAAAGGAACTTATTTGAAAGGATCATCCCTTATTACACGGTGAATGTGCCATTTGGCCAAAACAACGCCAATAGAATGAATTAGCCCTGTTTTCTTTAATTGTTAATTCTATTTACGTTGTCGCATCATCGTGTAATTAGGATCCATTAATTTTTTCGCTTCATTTAACCTAGTTATAACATGGCTGTACGCAGACATTGATATCTCTGATCTCCTCGTGCAAAGACGAGAAACCAAGAGCAATTGACCTTGACTGACCTCTGTGGAGGGGCTAACGTCTCCATCATCATTTGAGCGTCTGGGTGTTTGGGGGCTTGTGTGTTCTAACATTTTGTCTTCGAAAACGACCTTGCATCATTCCTCGTACACATCTATTACCTCAATGCATTACATCAGATATAAGTACACCTCTCTCTCTCTCTCTCTCTTTCTATATATATATATATATATATATATAAATGTGTGTGTGTGTGTGTATGTGTGTGTGTGTGTGTTTGTGTCTATTCATCTTTCTAATTCTATTCGTATCCGTCCTTTTTGATTTCATTTTTCTTTTTTGTCCGACTTTCTTCTCCTACTACTTCCCACTGTCAAAAAACCAAGACGCACCCTCAGGCAAAACCAAAATTCTCAAATGACTCCATAGAGAGATATCAGCCTCTTTGTACATTAATACACTCACACATATACACAAGTAAATTCATATGTATATGTATATATATATGTATATATATATATATGTATATACATATATATATATATATATATATATATATATATATATATATATGTGTATATATATATATATATATACATATATATATATATATATACATACATACATGGGCACACATATGTACATGTACACAAACATGTATGTAAAAACAAAATACATACATATATATCCATATTAGTGTGTGAGGATCCTTATCTATCGCTAATATATATGTAATCTAGTCTATTTGTATCTCGTATCCTATGTATTTCTTTATAAGTCACTCAATATATATATATATATATATATATATATATATATATGTATATATATATATATATATATATATATATATATATATATATATCCCGTCTATGTGTGCGTGTGTGTCCGTCTGTCCCTCTTTGTGGGTACGTGCGTTAAATCTTTCACTCCGCTCAAAGCTGAAAACTAGGACGTCTTCTCAACCGAAAACAACACATCCCTCACTGCCAGGGCCGTCTCAAATTTCTCAGTAATATGTACACACGCACGTGCACGCGCACGCACACATATACATACATACATACACACACACACACACACATATATGTATATATATATATATATATGATATAACTGGCTGTATTAACCAATTTCGGCATGCATTCTCAATGGACCCAAGGGAAAGTTCAACAGTGAAATGGTTTGAATTTTAATACGTAACTCGAATGCTAAAATGAAGTGAGTGCTTCTTGTGTTTAATAACAAGCACTCCCATTTAAAAAAGAACTAGGTCAATCACAACAATCATCATCACCACCACCACCATCATCAGTCTTTTAGCGTCCGTCGTTGGACATAGACCTTCCCCAGGATTTGCCACACTTCCCTATCATGGGCATCGCGGAGCCAGTACTTCCTGAACCTGTCTAACTCGTCTCTTCATCTAATATTCTGCCGGCCTCGGTAGCACATGTAGTTTCGGGGGATCCATGTCGTGAGTCGCGATGTCCATCGATAGACTGCCATTCTTGCAACATGGCCAGCCCACCGCCATTTGAGATTTTTAATAGATTCTATGATGTCCGAAACTCTTGTCTTTTCTCAGATGTACTGTGCTATCTTGTGGTCTCTCCATGTGAGGCCTAGCATTATTCTCTCATGTGCACGTTGCATGGTTCTCAATTTGCGGGTCTGTCTCTTGGTTAGGTTCCAAAATAAAAGAAATCCTTATCATTCTCACTTTTTTTTCAGATTTTATGAAGTTGATAATAAAATTCGTATTCTTGTGAGAAAATTTGAAAATTGACAAGAAAAAAGTCAAGACGACATTCCAATATATATATAATTATAGATTGCGTTATATTATACTGAAACCTCTGTGGCCGCCCCATTTTCTTTAATTGTTTATTCTATTTACGTTGCCTGGGCCAAACGATGCATTCACTGCGTAATAACGGTGATCATTACGAATAAGAGTTCCAATATAATCATTCTGTCGGATCATGTACCCATTTTTTAATAACATATATATGTATAACAAACTATAAGTCTGACATAAGCTATTTATTAAAATGATTGCTGAAAGGGAGGTGCTGTTTGATCAGCACTGCTGGTGTACCATGTTAATATAACTGTTTGTTTTTTAAATCCCCGAAACTGTTACATGGTAAATAACTGATGATCCCAACAAGAGAAAATTCACGCATAGTACCATAATAACAGTATAAGTATAACACAAAAAATACTGAAAAAAATTACATGAATTACATTAACAGATATCAAGAAATAAGTGACTGATTTGACTTAGAAAAAATTTTTGATGCTTAGTGTTTAAAGCTGTAAAGCTTTCCTGACTCACTCTCTCTCTCTCTCTCTCTCTCTATATATATATATATATATATATATCTCAAAACTTATATGAAAATATGTGTGTACTTATTTTCATATTCGTGGTCTACGCAGACTCAAATACATGCACATACTTAACTGGGATAGCTTATCTGTTTGTCTCAGGGTTCGTTTAAATTATTCCAATATGCCTTTTTTTATTGCGTTGAATATATATATACATATATATATATATATATATATATATATATATATATATATATATATATATATATATATATATATATATATATATATATATATACGTGTGTCTGTCTGGATGTATATGATCTCTTTATTATACGTGTGTAGGTATGTTCATGCGCATATATAATGATCAGCGGCCATATGTGAAATGCATACGTCTGTAGATGGTGGGGAGTGTCTGCATGTATATATGTGAACAGTTATGGGTACATATGTTTTCACTTGTATGTAAATACATGAACATTCATATATGTTAATATATTCATGTGTATTCGCATCTGCAACTGTGTGAGAGTCTGTTGATTTATCTTTCTATGGGTGTGCGTGAGTATAGATTAATATGATATTAATCGTATCACCGTTGCCCCACAAATAGCCCGCTCTACCAACCAGCTAAATGAAGTACAGATTATTCTTTCTTTGCTAGTCGGTGAGTCTGTCTGTCTATATCGGGTATGTCTCTGGATACTCCTAGTCAGATATTTGGAGCTTCGACCTTGGAAGACAGTACACCAATAGGAACTATCGAATGAGCTTTTTTGCAAAAAAGTGATTTCAGGTGGTTCTCTGATCATTTGGGCCGACAATACCTGAATCATGCCCTTTGGAAAGGCATGGATCCCTCCCTCGCTGCTATGGATAAAACAGCCGGACAGACTGAGCTTTCAAGCCCTAGGAAAGCGACTAGTCTTGGAGAAGGACTATGCTGATTCTAGCCAAGAGAGTGGAGACCCCCTGAGTCGGTTGGACCCCCCCAACATACACACACACACATACACACACACACACTTATGAATTTCGTACACATATAATTGGGGCCTACTGGAACCGTTTAAGGCACTGGGCAAAGTCCAAATACCAAAATAGAAGTGGTTCTTTCGAAAATCGGCCATTATAAAATAATATATTATATATTCTTTGATGGGAAAGGTAAACTAGTTATAGATATATCCGTACATCGCATAAATGAATCACCGTTACCTGCGCAAATACCAGAACTAATTATCTAAAGAAATATTTGAAGGTTACCTTCAAAAAGTAGAATGTTTTTATCTAAAGTTATCTATAAAAAAAAATACCAGCATAAGATTTGGGCATTGTTGGAGACCCATATGGCACTCCTTGAAAAAAAAGCGGAGTTTTAGCCTTAACAATTTTGCCAATAGACCACACCATCTTTCTCTCTTTCATCATCATCATCATCAGTCTTTTAGCGTCCGTCGTTGGACATAGACCTTCCCCAGGATTTGCCACACTTCTCTATCATGGGCGTCACGGAGCCAGTACTTCCTGAACTTGTCTAGCTCGTCTCTCCATCTAACACTTAGCCGGCCTCGGTTGCGCATGTGGTCTCGGGGAATCCATGTTGTGAGTCGCGATGTCCATCGATAGACTGCCATTCTTGCAACATGGCCAGCCCACCGCCATTTAAGATTTTTTTATGGATTCTATGATGTCTCTAACTCTTGTCTTTTCCCGGATGTACTGTGCTGTTTTGTGGTCTCTCCATGTGAGGCCCAGCATTATTCTTTCATGTGCACGTTGCATGGTTCTCAGCTTACGGGTCTGTCTCTTGGTTAAGTTCCATGTCTCAGCTCCATAAGTGACTATTGGGAGGATGCACTGGTTATACACCCTTCTCTTTAGGATTAATGGGATCTTATTATTTTTGAAGGTTGAGCTAGCTCTGCCAAAGGCTTGCCATCCTAGTGTGATTCTTCGCTTGATTTCTTCTTCTTTTGAGGGTCTCATGGAGATTCGTTGCCCTAGGTAGATGTAGTGATCTACTTTCTCGAGTTCTGTGTCCTCTATTTTGATCTTAGTGTTTTTATCTCCAATGTGGTTGTTGCACATGATCTTCGTCTTGCTGAAGTTCATGTGTAGGCCGACTTTCTTGCTCTCTTCATTTAGTTCATCTATCATTAGTTGGAGGTCCAGCAAAGGGAAAAAAACTGAAGACCATTTGGCTGGTTGACCTGTAAGGCTTCTGTGATTCAATGTAATAGCCAGATTTCATTTATCAGTTATAGGCGTATGGGGTCTCTTTCTGTAAGAGGAGGAAAGCTTGAGCTACGCTGATTTCACCAAAATTCATCTGACTTGTATGTCTCCGTTGTCGGTAAAACTTGCATCAATTTTTGGACGGTTTGACTCCATTTTGGTCTGATTTTCAATGAGAAACGTTATCTGTTCGTCGAAGGATGACGCCGCTGTATAAGTGAATTACTTATACGGCGGCGTCATACTATTGCATATCGCGTATTGTAGATCGTCGCAATATTTTTATTCCATCAGTTTTTAGAGGCCCTTTCGCTTCTGTATAAGAGGCCAAGTCCGTCGGTCGGTGGGAATGTCTCCATATCGTTTCTAAACTTGGATACACTTGAAATTTGGTAGACGGGGTGTCCATTGATAAGATACTTCTTACCTAGGGAAAATCTCCCACTTTGGGTTACGATGATGGTGTTTGAACTGTATTGTTTTAGAATTGATTTTCTCGGATGTTCTAAATCAGATCTACTTAAAACAAGAGAGGAAAGTGTTCCTCGATAAGATGCTCTCTACTTACCTGAAATTATCTTCTATCTAGGGTCACGTGATCTTGAAATCATCATCATCATCATCATCAGTCTTTTAACATCCGTCGTTTAAACTTCAAACTGGATGCTTCATTGAACATTCGGTTCTTTTCTCTTTTTTTTTTTTTTTGCAGAGGGTGCACACGCGTGTTTGTGTGCGTATGTGTGTGTGTGAGTGTGTGTGTTCGTTTGTGTGAATTTTAACCAAATAATTTGGGCAGAATGTGTTAGATTTTGGGGAAATCAATGTAATTCGGTTAAAACCGGAGAGAACCTTTCGAACCCTATGGAAAGAGTTCAAATGCCAGCGATATCTATTATAATGGTCAGTTTTCGGTCGGACCACTTTTCTTTTGAATTTTTGACTTTAACCAGTGCTTTAAACGCTTTCAGTAGGCCCAAAGTATATTTGTCCAAAATTCACATATGGTATCTCTTTCCTGGAGAAAATGGTTGGGTATGCATTCGCTCTCAAATCGATAACAATTACCTGATTTTCATTTATATCTACATAATACTAAAAGTCTGATTAATCCATGGGTTTAATATATATATATATATATATATATATATATATATATATATATATATATATATATATATATATATATATACACGACACCACAAGGACAACTAGTTTTAATAATATTGAAATTGTATTCCACTTATGATTTATCAAGACATTATGTTGCGCAGCATTTTCTTGACTATGTTCAATATTTATTGAATAATAAACTGAATTATAGGTGCAATTAATCAAAGACACAAAAAAACAATGGAAGAGTCTAATACATAGAAATTGACGTATTGTCGATTATCGCATTGTTTTTCTCTGTGTGTTTGAATATTGAAACGTATTGCGCAGACACACACTCATAAATAGATGTGTGAGTGCATTTTTTACTTACATTAAGTATAATATTTTTCATTTGTCAATAGTCAGATAAGTGTTGAATATTAGTATTCAACAATGGGAATAAATAAAGAATGACAGTTCATAATTCGGTCTGAGCTGATTTTTTTTGGGGGGGGTCGGGTCGAATAATCCATGGTAGTGAACAAAAAGCGGTGGTGATGGGAAAATAGATAAATAAACCCTGGGTGGAGCTTTATTTTCCGTTCATTGTCATCGTTTCGCTCGCAACTATAAATAATCTGGTCCGAGAAAAAAATTGATTCTTAAACTGACGTTCTTTATCCATTCTATTTGTAGGGTGCAACAACCATATCGGAGATTTTTTTTTTAAAGAACGAGATCAAAATCGAGGACACAGAACTGGAGGAAGTAGATCACTTCATCTACCTGGGACAATGAATCTCCATGAGACACTCAAAAGAGGAGGAAATCAAGCAAAAAATCACTTTGGGATGGCAAGCCTTCGGTAGAGCAAGCTCAACTTTCAAGAACCAGATGATCCCAATAATCCTTAAAAGAAGAAGAGTATACAACCAATGCATTCTCCCGATAGTTACTTATGGAGCTGAGACATGGAACCTAACCAAGAGACAGGCCTGCAAACTGAGAAGTATGCAACGTACACATGAGAGAATCATGCTCAACCTCACATGAAGAGACCACAAGACAGCACAG
>OY735242.1:35680576-35685576 GCA_963457665.1 Thysanoteuthis rhombus | reverse complement strand
TGTTCGTTTCCCAGGTTGTTGCCAGTGGGGCGTCGTTTTGAAAAGTTCTTTTTGGATATTAGAAAGAAAAAGTATAGTCGACCATCTTCAGAATGAAATGAGAGAGGAAAGATGATTTCTCTTCTTCCTCTAGAGAATGGTAAACATGGAATTTTACTCTTGTTTGGGGTAGGGCGATGATCAATAAGGGGAGCTAACTCTTGTATTTGGGAAATGATGCAAACCATGAGAGATATCACGTTTCCTGTGGGTATGATAAATAGGGAAGATAATTCTCGTTTTTTTTTATGTTTTGATGAAAATGAGGTTATTTTGCTTTTTCCCTTGTAACTATATATAAATGTATGTATCTATGCGTTCATCCTTTTTGTGTATATATTATGTATGTATATGATAATGTGATGTATATATATATATATATATATATATATATATATATATATATATATATACCACAGTATCATATAAATATATATATATATATATATATATATATATATACCACATTATCATATATATATATATATATATATATGTATATATATATACCACATTATCATATATATATATATATGTATATATATATACCACATTATCATATATATATATATATATATATATATATATATATATATACATATATATATATAGCGTGTATATATATCATATTCGAGATCCCAGAGCCAATCCCCAAACCTGGAGTATGGTACGCGTTTGTTAGCGTACGGATGTATATAGGGGTGTGTTTGTGCATATGCACCCGTAAAGGTTTGCTTTTGCATATCCTGCAAGTAAGCGTACAAGTGATATATGAACCACTTTAACATTATACTAGGAGATTGGCCTCGCTTGGCAACCAGTCGAGGAGAAGGGCGACGTTGATTCCGAACAAGGGAGTGGAGACCCTTAGGGGCGGTTTGTCGCTTAATTTGACATCCTTCCGATGGCTCCCGCAGCCAAGTTGATTCCAAACGTACTGCCCTCTGCTTTCCACTGGACTACATCAGTGAGGCTGAGGGTGGGATTCTGGTGACTGGGCATTTCAGGATTTCCTTACGCTTCTCCTAGGCAGGCGCCCTGGATAGGCTGTGCCATTGTCTGTAGAGATAGAAGAGAGGCTGTCAATACATATTATGCAAATATATAACTATGTAATGAATATATATTGTGTATATCTACCCACGTGATGTGCAGACGCATGCCTAGATAGATGACCATACACGAACATACCCTTACATACAGCCATACGCTAACATATATGTGTTATAGTCCAGGTTATATATATATATATATATATATATATATATATATACGTGACATCCACACAACTATTTCCATCCAAAATTAAACAGTGGAATGCAGACACCCCGTGCTCAGGTTATGACGGTGGCGACCTCCCGTCTTAGCTCTGCGAAGCATCACCACACATTGCGTATGCACACCGAATTCGGTACAGTGAATCAGGCCCTTTTTATATAGGAATAGATGGAAATCAGATCATTATTGTGGGGATGAGAGCGAATGTAGACCTCACAAGTTGGTTATTTGTTTTTTCTCTCTGAAATGAAAATCTGTATTTGAATTTTGTGCGCATATAGTCTATTCGTGGCCAACGGGGACCTGGGTGAATTTAAAAGTTTAAACAAGGAGTTTCCCGTGCACGAATTGAGCATTGTGTAAAGATAAGATAGATGTGGAGCGTAAACAGGGACAGATGCAGCTGTAGCCAGCGTAAGGGCACTGCTTCCTTTTATTAATTATGACAATCGTAATCCTTATATCGTAGAATTATAGGGAAGCCCTAGGTTTTAAAGAAACCCGTAAATCAGTGTTTCTTGAACTATTTCAGTGTCATCCACCTTTGGGTTATTTCATTCTCCCGTGACTAATCGTTGATTAAAACCAAAACTGTCTCCAAAACTGTTTCCAGTTTTCGATACAGTCCGGCAGGATATTTATGCGGGTATGTAGGTATGTATACAACAGGCACACCGGCTGCACCAATCGGGCTAGAGGGCTGAAATTTTAAACATTTACCCCTTATTATGTCAACAAAGAACATTTTTTTTGTTTTTTGAGCATTCTCATCATAAGTAAGTCTCTATGTAAATTTGTGCTAAATAGATCACTTTTTTGTGCCCGCTTATTTTTTGAAAAGCCAGACTTTTTAGTGATCACTATCCAAACAAAGGACGTGTAGTTTTTGTAAATCGAGGCATTAGGACAAGCCACTCAGTAGATTGTCGGGTATCGTACGAATATTAAAACGATGAAAAACAACCATGTTATAAATTAGGAGAAATGAATTTTATTCATTCAGACTGACAACGCATTTTTAGTGAATAACCTTTACGCGTCCACATCGGCTTCTCTTGAAACGATCAAAGTTCATATTATTGAAAGAACAGTAGAATGCGGTACTAACACATTCTGTTGAAATTATGCATCTCCGGGAGAACTATGGGCAAGGCAATATGCCAGCTCTGATTTCTTTCCATTGAAGTAGTTTCGGTGATTTTTTGTTGCTCCTTAATCAGTCAATTAGTTTGCAGCTGATTGGCCCTTGCCCGGGGCATACGAAGCCCTATTAAGGTAGACAATTCATTCAAGAGTTCACTTCAACTGAGTGTCTCTGTCTGGGACTAAATGAAAGGGAACTCCAAAGCAAGAGATCCATGTGTTCATAAACGACATGACCACGGTCGCTGTGGAAGTATTTTGCATTGGTATGTCTTCAATCCATCTTGTGGCTCTGTCAATGCATGTTAGAATCTATCTAACTAGGGAAGTATAGGTACTGTTCTGAGAGGTAGCCGGGGTAAGGGTCCCACATCATTGTACACCGTCTCAATCGCCTAGATGGTAGTCAGAACGGAGCTAACTGCGATTTGGTGGGGCGATTGATCTTACTCTGTTGACAACTGAGACACTCTATAGTTCATGAGCGGATGTTCTTTTTCATGCCCGGCCAAAGGTAACGGGACTTCAATTTCAACGTAGCTGTGGATCCTGAAGATGACATGTTGTAGAAAGTCTCATAAATTGCTTTATGTGACTTCTGGTCTGGGAAAAGGTATAAAGATGCTATACAATACTGTCTTATGACCCAAGGATAAGCTTCCAATCTGCCCCTATGCGTTTTATCTCTGAGACATCCTCTTGTTATTCAATGATTACTGATAGATCATAGAGATCTGTAGTTACTGCATATGCTGGCCCTGAAAGACAATCAGCTACGATATTGTCCTCTCAACGAATATTGAGAATATCAACAGCATGTACAGTTATCAAAAAACAAATGCCTCTGCTGCTGATCGAACTTCGTCAGGGTAGTCTTCTTCTGTGTCAAGGCAAGTTGTTCGTGATCGGCTAATAAGGTAACATGTCTACCTTCAATTTAAGGTTCGAAATGTTTCACCCCTGAATATGAGTCTAATAGTTCTCGGTCAAACGTGGAACATCTTTTGGGGTTTTCTTTGAGAAGAAACAGATAGGTACAGATTCATTAACCGTTTGGTTTAATGATGCTCCTACAGCTTAGATAGAACAATCTGACACAAGATGGTAATGAGTCACCTTGGAAATCCTTTTAGCATTTGAAAAGGCCTCTCTTTCGGTAAAAGTGAAATGGTATGCCTAGGGTTTTTTAATCAGCTGGTAACGGATTATCGACTATTTTCTGGAGAAAATCATCATACCCAGAAAAAGACGAAATGACTTTGAGTCTACAAGTTTAGTGAAATCATTTCTTTTGGTTTTCATGCTGTTGAAGCTAGGCCACCTGGGCTAATATTGTGGCCCAGAAAATCTTAACTCTCCTAGAAAAATTAGCATTAGTCCAATTAAATTTATTTTCTAAGAGAATTTGTAAAACTTTTCTGGGGTCTTTTGAGTGTTTTTCTTCGTATCTGAGTAGACCAAAACATCATCCACATATACAGAGATACAACTGGAGAAAAATATTGTCCATGAATATTTGAAAGGCTACAGTTGCGTCCCGTAGAGCGAAAAGTATGAACAAATATTCAAACAATCCTAATGATGCCACCGCTTCTTTCATAGGTACTTGATGATAAACATGCATCTAGTTGGGAGAAGACTCTTTTGTTTGATAATTTTGAGGAGACGCTATTAATATTTGACCCTGGGTATCTGTCAGCTTTGGAAAGTACATTCATGTTCCAGTAATCTCCACCTTCTCGATAGCCCCCAGGGGTGAATTTTGGTACAATGTGCAAGAGTGACAACCACGGTGATTCGAATTGTTTGATAATGCCTACCTGAAACAAAGCAGTGAATTCTTTTGTTGCGTTATATTTGTTATTGGACAATTGACCAACTTTAGCGAAGGTAGGATCACTGTCTCCTGTATCAATGAATTATTTTACCCTCGATTGGGAACAGGTAGGTTACTCCGTATTAGGGGTGATCAGTTAAGGGAATTCTTCGAAGAGGTCTCACAACTTCGGTTATGATGACGCTGCTATTGATCAAAATTCGATGCACCGGTCCATTTAAATGCTTGTAGGTAATACTCGGTAGTTTGATTAATTAGCCTGCTTTTCTTGCTGTCCAGTTGTAGTCCGTAATGATGGACGAAGTCGACACCTAATAGTGGCTTGACAGAGTCAGCAACTACAACAGTCCATCTCTATGAACAGCGTAGTTCCGGCATGTCAACGACGACCGAGGCCTCCCCGTAGCATTTTGATATTCTGCCCGTCGGCCAGACATAAGTGGACGGGCGTTGGATTCAAGATAAGTCTAATAGAATATCTAGTTAGTAATATCGTTACAGATGTACCTGTATCGATCGCGAAATCTAAATTTGCAACGCCGAATCGAGTCGCAACTTCAAAGAGCGTCGAATTACTTGTTGCACGACCAATCCGCCATTTTAGTTTTTCGAAAGAGAATTGTTTGAACGTGGTATTTGGTTCCTGGCTGGCAACGATGCCCTAGAGTTCAGTTGGATTTTACATGAACACTTATCCGGCCGT
>OY735242.1:35660576-35675576 GCA_963457665.1 Thysanoteuthis rhombus | reverse complement strand
AGCTCCCTCATACCTGAATCTCCTGGAGAATATGTTCCTCTGATTAAGATATGAATGAATTAAGAATTCATCTGTTTTCGGAATAGGTTGACTAAACAATCATCCTTCTTTGCATTTTGCATTCCCAGTCGAAAGTCCTTACCCCCGGACAGCACCATCCCACTTCTGAAATGAAACTAATTTCACAATTACTCGGTTGAAAACATTCTGCTGGATTGCAATATTTGGGGCATATCTCACTTACTTGGAAAATCCTGTGTAAATCTTGATTACTTCGTGACTCGTAGAATCACAATTTGAGTTTTCTAGTTGATTCTACGATTTCTCTGGCTCCTGTTTTTCTCTAATATACTATGCTGTCTTGTGATCTCTCTGTGAGATGTTAAAATGGTTCACTTCTGTACACGTTGCGTGGTCCTTAGTTTGAGAGTCAATTTTTTGGTGGGGTTCCGTGTTTTAGCTCCAAAGGTGACTATGGAGAGGACAAATTGGTTGAATATTTTTCTTTTTAGGACAAATGGGATTTCCTAGTTTTGACGGTTGGGCTTGGTCTTCCAAAGACTCACCAACCTAGAATAATTCTTCATTCCATTTCTTCTCAAATTCCAATGTAATTTTAGGCTAAATTGGTCCGTAGTATGTATCTGCTGGTTTATTGAAGCTTCAGCTTTTTTAGTGATCCAACAAAAGGCGGAAGAAATGACTTATTTATTGATAACCCCTTTTCTAATTTTTTGATTGATCAACCACCCCCTACACGACATACTGTTGGTAACAGTCCCTATTGAGTGACTAACCGACCCTGTTTTGTAATTCTATCTACTAAATGTGACTTTGTTCCATCTTTTTTAGTGGTTGTATCACATCCACACTTATAATAATCAGCAACATGTTTTCTGTCGCGCTTACGATACAATTAGAATCACCTCAATGTAACTGATGTATTAAAATTAAAATCCATCGATGTAACTGACATTGTAGAATAGAAGAACTTCTGTGTAATTGGCGTAGTACAATAAAACTTGTGTGTATCTGATGTAGTGAATTATTACTTCATTCATGTAACAAAAATGGGGACATAACTGATGTAGTTAATTAGAATATCATCCTTGTAACTGAAAACTTAAAATTTCGACATAACTGATGTAGTGAAATAAAATGTTGTTATGTCATAATGACATAATGATAATGCTGAATTCAGAGAATATCATAAAAACGTAAACATAATGAAAACAAAAACAAAAAATAATAAAAATCTTTTTGTGGTCAGCAGAACGTTATTCACCAAACTCACCGCAATTCAAGTCTCTATTATCCGTGTATATAAAATGAAATGTGTATACATCCGTATATTTCATATACGACACCATTTTTGAAAACACTAGTCTTACTATAATTCATTTGATATATATATATATATATATACATATGTGATCGCAAAACTGAAGTTTTTCGTGGAGAGTCAATCAACAATCAAAATATATTCTTAATTGGTCACTTTTTTTTACCAGCAAAGGTCAGACTTACCAAAAACATCCTACCTTATATAATCCAGTTAACGTCCAATCGTTTATCCGTTATTGCAAAACTTATTAATGGCCAGAGCTTTGGTCATCCAATTTCCAGTGGTCATCATCTGACGGGGTTTTTAGGGAGTTTTAACGAGTTTGATATTCCCCCTTTAAAATATCTTTTTAGTGAGGTAGTAAATTTTCACAGTATATAAAATCATGCTAAACTGGTACCTTAGCTTGTGTTCACGCCCATCTATCAGTTTATTATTTTATTTTGATTCACCGAAAGTTTATTTGTCCGTCTGTTCGTCTGTATGTAACAGCCAACCTATATAAATTATAACCATTGAAATTTTTGGTCATTATCAATGTGACTCTGGGAAAAGTTCTTAATGAATCAGCATTTGAAAATCCCTCCCGAACATGTCTTTTTTGAGGGGGTCGATCGACAATGTAAATTTATCCTAGAATGGATATATTGACCTCTCAGCTGTCCACTAAGTCCTGTCGAAGTCAAAACTATCAGTTATTGAAAGAAAATCAGATTAAACATTACCTGATTTCCATCAATCTGTTTCGTTATTTCTTTTTCTATATAGTAATATATGATCAGGCTCAACCTACAGAAACAAAAAGATCACATTAATCCTAAAAAGAAGAGTATACAACCAATGCATCCTCCCGATAGTCACCTATGGAACTGAAACATGGAACATAACTAAGAGACTGACCCGTAAACTAAGAACCATGCAATGTGCATAAGAGAGAATCATGCTCAACCTCACATGGAGAGATTACAAGACAGCACAGTATATCAAAGAGGAAACAGAAGTTCGAGACATCATAGAATCTATCAGAAAACTCAAATGGCAATGGGTAGGCCATGTTGCGAGGATGGCCGACAACCGATGGACATCACGACTCACAACATGGATCCCCAGAGATCACATGCGAAACCGATACTGGCAGAATACAAGATGGAGAGACGAACTGGACAAGTTCAGAAAGTATTGGCTCCACGATGCCCACGGGAGAGAGGTGTGGCAAACCCTGGGGAAAGTTTATGTCCAACGAATGACGATAAAAGACTGATGATGATTTTGTATAATCGCGTGCAGCTCCGAAAAAAAGCCATTGTGGTTTGAATAACTTCGTTGAAGTCACAATCACAATCACAGCTTAAAAAAAAAAACAACGTATGCAACAGACAGACAAAGAAAGAGAAATGCAGGGTTTAAATTCGAAAGAATGTGCAGAAAGGCTGTTTTTCCCTCAACAAAGTATTTGAATCAGTTGGACACTGCCTTCCCTATCAACACACCCAACCCTTCACGGACCGATAGCTACGAGAGGTATATCTCTCCTACTTTCCATCGCTAAGAGACCAGTAAAATACAAAATTCCCCCGTTCACCAACACATTTTTTTACCTTCATTTTAATTTCTAATCTAGTTTTTATCACAACCCCATTCGGGTCGTAATTCTTCGGCGTTGACTAAACTGGAAATGAAGAGTGAGCTCCTAGTATGATTCACTTCAACTTTTTTATAAATTGTTTTGAGCCTTTATTTTCGTAATGTTCCGACGATCATGGAAATAAACATCGAAATATTAACATTTCCTTCGGATTACGTTTGGTCTAGCAGATATTACAGTGTAAGTTGGATATCGTACGTCACAAAACAGATACAGAATAAGGTTCCAGTTTTACATTATACGCACATTGTAAATCGATCGTCCATTTTTCTTTCTTTGAACAAGAACGAAGGTTTCAGAGGGAAACGAAGGTTACGATCAGTCAAAACAATTCTTTAAGCAAATCTGCCACAAATCTGGTATTCCAATAATAATAAATGTATAGTGGTCTTATTTTTTGGCTGGGCTTTAAATCAGCTTAAAACATTTTTAGTCATGAAGATAGAAGAAATCGGTAAATATTTGGCCTATTTCAGTCGATTCTTAAAGCAGTTTTGGTCGAAAAAAAATCAATTAATTAGTTGACAACACTGCTTGTGATCATCGATGGGTGAAGAAAAGAGAGCCCGTGGGTGAGGAGTGTCTTATTCGTACAATCTGGGAAATATGTATTCCTCCTATCATCTGTCACCTGACGTAAGTTGCTTAGTTGTGCAATACAGAACGTACCCGGATATCACCAGGATATCACGTACATGGTAATTGAGGTCAGCGAACACTTGTCCTCCAGGTTCAATGTTGAAAAAAAAACAGTGGTATAATGCATTGGTGTATGGCAGTTATTGTCACAGGGTGTGCTACCATGCTGAACTAATTACCCTGGTTCCGCACACAACACGCGCAATTAATCATCATCATCATCATCAGCATCATCAGTCTTTAATCGTCCGTCTTCGGACTTGCATCTCCAGGATTCACGGAGCCAGTACTTTCTGAATCAGTCTAGTTCGACTCTCCATCTTGTATTCTGCCGGCCTTGGTTTCGCGTGTGATCTCATTTTGTGAGTCGTGATGTCCATCGGTTGTCTGCCAATCTTGCAACATGACCAGCCCATTGCCATTTGAGTTTTCTGATAGATTCTATGATATCTTGGACTACCGGTTTCTCCTAATATACTTTGCTGTCTTGTGAGGTTGAGCATGATTTTCTCATGTGCGCTTTGCATGCTTCTTGATCCATGGGTCAGTCTCTTGGTTAGCTCCATAAGTGACCCTCAGGAGGACGCATTGGTTGTATACTCTCCTTTTTAGGATTAATGGAATCTTTTAGTCTTCGAAGGCTGAGCTTGCTCTGCCAAAAGCTTGCCATCCTAGGGTGATTCTTCGCTTGATTTCTTTTCCTCTTGTTGATTACATAGAGAGTCGTTTCCCTGGGTAGACGTAGTGGTATACTTTCCCCAGTTTTGCATCTTCGATTTAGATAGTTGAGTTCTTATTCTCCATGTGGTTGTTGCACATGACCTTTGTTTTACTGAAGGTCATTTGTAGGCCGACTTTCTTGCTTTCTTCGTTCAGTTCATCTAATACACACCCAAAAATTATTCTGGTACTGGCTATTGCACGCAAATGTTTTGTACGGCACACACCAACCTTAAAAACCGTAGCCATCAAAGGTGACAAACGATTCTATCCTTTTTCTATATGTGCGTATGTTTGTGTGTTTGTTTATATGTTTGTTTATGTGTGTTGTATGATTCAAGTTATGACGAAAGAACTGGGTATGGTTCCCTACCGGGAGGCTGCGGGCCCCTGAGGGCCCAGAAAGTTTTTGCAACTATGATAACGTTTGAAATTGAAAACAGGAAATTATTACTATGTTTCGTTGACGTGAGAAGAACAAAAACAAGCCTTTTGATTCCGTAAAAGGATGAACCATGATACTAGGATAGTGCCTCTATATTAAACTTTCAAAGAATATCTATATAAATATTTGATTCAGTATGTCTAACATTTTCCTTGTTTTCCAAATGAATCAGCCGAAATGTCTTGACTATATTGAAGAAGAGAAGAGTTTAATTTGTTCGAAAAAAAGTTGCTATCTTTATTATTCATTTTTCGTACTATTTACCTTCATCTTAATTGTTGTTGCTTTGATAGCAAAAATAAATCATAATCTAACCATATGATGAGCTCATATGCAAATTTTCCGTTTTAGTCATTTGTTTGTTTGCGCTCAAATGGGATGATCTCATTGGTTAATTTACCTTCCTATTTTCACATGGTAAGAAATACCTCATAGAAACTCATCACACATTAAAACAGCTTCAGATGAGTTGAAAAAAACTGAAATTCGGAGGCTTGAAAAACTAAGACTAAATTACCGAATAAAATAGCTTTAGGCTACTTATTGCTGATCTTTACATAAATATCATACATTATAGCGATTTATAAGACTTCATCTGCTAAAATGAATAACAATCAAAAATAACGTTGGTGTGTGAATAACTTTTCTCAAAGTTAATGAAAAAATATGCCAGGCCAGATGATGATCATCTCGATTCAAATACTCATAACTGTATTAATACAAAAATTAACAGGAACGTTTAAGCCATTCCTTGTGCAGATTACAAATTCTACTGATATGAATTCCCATGCATGAATAAAGTAAATAAATTACTAAAAGTTGGTATGTTAATAACTTTTCTCAAAGTTAATGAAAAGATATGCCAGGCCAGATGATAATCATCTCGATTCAAATTCTCATAACTGTATTAATACAAAAATTAACAGGAATGTTTAAGCCATTCCTTGTGCAGATTACAAATGCTACTGATATGAATTCCCATGCATGAATAAAGTAAATAAATTACTAAAATTTCTATGAATTGTATGAATTA
The DNA here is from genome assembly GCA_963457665.1 of Thysanoteuthis rhombus. NCBI lineage: Eukaryota > Metazoa > Mollusca > Cephalopoda > Oegopsida > Thysanoteuthidae > Thysanoteuthis > Thysanoteuthis major. Next base: position 35,669,749 of record OY735242.1, on the reverse strand, counting down.
CAAAATGAGTGATATCTGTACCTTGCATAGATGAATCACCATAGCCTGTGCGTGTGTCAAAACTGATCATCTAGATATCATCTAAAATTCTCTAAAAAATAGATCTTTTAACTAGAATTATCTTTCAAAAAAAAACGTATGATCTGAAATTATCTTTGAAAAAATACCAGCACAAAATTTGGACATTTTTGGTCCAAAATGACCATAGAGTTCAAAAAAAAGTATTTTGCTTTATAAAACAGAATAAGAAGTTTTTAGAAACTCAAGTGACAATTAACAGCTCATGTTATAAGAATGTCAGACAACTGTTGGACATCATAGCCCACAATGTGGATCTTTGGAGATCATATGCGAAACTGTGACCGGCAAGATATGAGATGACGAGGTGAACTAACAAGTTTATTAAGCATTGGCTCCGCGACGCCCATGAGAAAGAGAGAGGTCTGGCGAATCTTGGAGAACGTTCATGTCCAACATCGGACGCTAAAATGCCTTCGATGATGGTGATGATGTACTCATGCAAAATTTTCCCGGTTGTAGTTCCCCAAATCTGACCAGGGGCGCCCAAAGACACACGCACACATAGACATGGGCACTCTAACAGAGAAAAATCTGCAAAGTACCAGATTGGTAGGTCAGTCGTATTTGGGGCTGCGGCGATTCAATAAGCATGAATTTAAAATTAAAAGCATATGATCATTTTTTTTCCAAATCTTCGACCTTTACTTGAAGCATCGCGGGGAAATGGATATGTCTGTCATCTTATTTTGTCCGTCCGTCCAGATAATTTAACCTACGTAATTCGGTTCTATGCTAGCAAATATTTTTTTTCAAACCCAAAAGGCTACCATATATTTCAATGAGTGAAAAATAAAATCAAAAAATACAACTACAAAACTTTCCAAACACTCAAAGGAATTCCCAAACACATGACCCACTTTCTGTGTGAAAAAAAATTATTGGCAGAATTTGTGAAGACGTATACCGACTATGATATCAATATAATTAAGCAATGTAGAAAATCAATCCTTTTTAATGATGAACAGTGGATTAAAAAAAACAACTCAAATTTTGACGTTGATATGGGTGCATATGATTCTGCCCAGATATCGGATTTAATCAGATTATACTTTTCATATAAACTAACAAATAAATTCCTGGATACATCTAACATAGGCTTATTTAGAGACGACGATTTTATACTCGCTAAATGTAATAGCCAAAAATGTGACAAAATCAGAAAACAATTTAAAAGAATTCAAGATAATGCAAATGACAAAATAGTCAACTTTTTAGGTGTTATCTTCAATCTTAATTCTCAAACCATAGAGCCTTATAATAAACCCAATAGCTCTTCTATTCATATAAATATTAGAATCTTTTGGATCTAGTTAATAAATATTTCCGACCGAACAACAGATTTCACGGGATTTTCAACTCGAACAAATCAAGACTGCTGTACAGCTGCATGAATAACATTGAATGAATAATCTGTAACCACCAGGATCAAATTCTAAATAAATATTAACAAAATTGAATAGAAATATAGATCAAAAATGTTTTTGTAGAAAACCTGAAAAATGTGTGCTACAAAACAGTTGCCTAACACTAGAAATTGTATATTGAGCACAAATATATACACAAACAAATAAAAGTGATTCTAAATTTTATACAGGAATCTGTAAAATTAAATTTCAAGAGCAGATTAGCTAGCCATGATATCTCCTTTAATCTTGAAAAGTACAGAAATGTCACATCACTGTCTGTTCAGTTCTGGAAACTAAGGGATAGAGGTAAAAAATCCGAGGATAGAATGGAAAATATCTTTTTAAACCAATGAATGTGTAAACCTTAATTCAATGTGCAATCTGTGCCTCGAAGAAAAACTGCAAATTTTAAAATTTAGAGATAAAAATAAATTACCCAATTGGGGTCAGAGATTGGGATCAAATGTTGGCACAGGAAAAAAATTACAATAGGAAATCTTGAAAAATAAGAAAATAAAAATATCTAAAACTCCTCAGTAAAGCATACAAAAAAACTACTAAACCATGAAAAATGATAAAGGAAATAACATGAATTTTTAAAAAATAGAAAATAACTACTAATAGGAATTAAAAACAAAATAAGCCAATTATTTCTATTGATATTCGGACTATCCTCATCTTGGTTGTTTTTCATACAACGTTTCGGCCGTTGTACTCTACGGCCTTCGTCATGTGGGGAAGTTATTTATCCGACGGAGGTATATTGACCGTACTCCCCTCTTAGCATTAGTAGTTTTGTTATACTGTCTCACACTAAGATCGAACTTAGAACCATCAGATTGCTTTACAGTATTTTGTCTGTAACCACTGCGCTATGGGTCCATGTGGACAACAGGTGCTAATTTTTAGAAGCCTTAAACCTCAGGTGAAATTTTTTGATGTTTTTGATGTTATTGTTTTCTGTCTTCAGAGATATACAAAATAAGCTAAATAGCAAAGTGTGCTAAAAAACAAAAAAAAGCAGATTATAATGAAATAAAATAATACAATGAAGGAAAAAACCTTGTCTACGCCAGAACAAACGAAGAACAAACTAGATAAAAAATTTCTTTTTATAAAAAAAAAACGAAGTAAGAATTAACAGTAGCATCCTTGAAAACAGGTAAATACTGTGAAATTGCGAAAATTACTTGAAGAAATAATAGCTTTTTATTTAACAAACAAATAAATTATGTATTCACAAAAAAATTTTTTTTTCAAATAAATAAAAACATCAATGAATAATTGAAAGCAAAAGCGAAGAATCACACTAGGATGGCAAGCCTTTGCCAGAGCAAGCTCAGCCTTTAAAAATAACAAGATCCCATTAATCCTAAAGAGAAAGGTGTATAACCAATGCATCCTCCCAGTAGTCACTTATGGAGCTGAAACATGGAACCTAACCAAGAGACAGACCCGTAAATTCAGAACAATGCAATGTGCACATGAGAGAATAATGCTGGGCCTCACATGGAGAGACCACAAGACAGCACAGTACATCCGGGAAAAGACAAGAGTCAGGGACATCATAGAATCCATTAAAAATCTCAAATGGCGGCGGGCTGGCCATGTTGCAAGAATGGCAGACAATCGATGGACATCGCGACTCACAACATGGATCCCCCCAGACCACATGCGCAACCGAGGCCGGCAAAATGTTAGATGGAGAGACGAGCTAGATAAGTTCAGGAATTACTGGCTCCGTGACGCCCATGATAGGGAAGTCTGGCAAATCCTGGGGAAGATCTATGTCCAACGACGGACGTTAAAAGGCTGACGATGATGATGATGAATACGTTCAGACCGAATTTGAGTGGGCACTTGCCACCCGCCCTGATCTCTTCCACGGGTACGCACACTAAAATTGTTTTCACTTTACCTCACCCTGCTGGGTTTACCCCCAAAATACACAGCATCGACCGGTCCGACTACGCCGACTGCTAATGCTCACTCTTTAACGAGTGTCTGTGTCGTTGACTGTCGTAAAGATATCAATCGAGGTATTTTTCGGCTAGATAAGTGGTCACAGAGACTTACTTTAACGGAAACAGCTTTTAAAAAGATCCATACTATAAATTATAAGTTATTCATACTTTATTTCTACTTTAATACAGTCCTAAGTGGGGTTTTTCCCTATTTTTTTTCTAAATTATCACGTTCAACAGTTGACTTCTAAGCAGATGACTATCCGGTTACTTTTTCGTTTCACTTTGTCTTACGTATTCAACACATAAATTTCTTCACTAGTATGTTGGGGAATTTTCAAAGCAAAAACGAGGGATAGAAAGTGGAAGACTTGTACTTTTTTTTTCTCGAGACTAAATCCGTCCTACGAACTTCGTCAATCGAGGAAAGTCGACGATCAGACTCCTTAAAGATTGAACTTCACAAGAAACAGAAGGAAAAATACGCAGGAGTCGAAAATTTGACTTAAAATCAATGATAAGAACTTCTTCAATGGAATTGACGTTCGCGTTTTTCGCCTTTGCCGGTGAGTTTCATTTTTGCTTTTCTGAATGTTGTTTACAAAATTGTGATGATAATTATTGTTCATAATCTGAACGAATTTCGAGGCGCTTGCATATCTAACATGGATTGCCGTCCCTGACATAACAAAATATTTGTTATGTCCCTTCCTCGAGGTTGTCAGTAAAGAGGTTTTTTAATCTAAATTTAGATGTTTTGGATTGTGTGTAGTTGACGAAAACTCTTATTTAAATGAGTTTTAATAGATTGAGTAATATTTTTATTCAATACATAGTTATCATCATCATCAGTCTTTTGTCGTCCATCGTTGGACATACACCTCCCCAAGGGTTCGCTAGACCTTTCTATCATGGGCATCGCGGAGCCGATACTTCTTGGATTTGTTCAGTTTGTCTCACCATCTTATATTCTGTCGGCCTCGGTTCCGCATATGATCTCTGGGGATCCATGTTGTGAGTCGTGATGTCAATCGGTTGTCTGTCATTCTCGCAACATGACCAGCCCCTTGCCATTTGAATTTTCTGATGGATTCTACGATATCTCAGACTACTGGCTCTTCTCTATTGTGCTGTCTTGTGATCTCTCCATGTGAGGTTGAGCATGATTCTTTCACGACGCATGGTTTACGTTACATGGTTTTCAGTTTTAGGGCCAACCTCTAGGTTATGTTCCATGTTTCAGCTCCATAGGTGACTATCGGGAGGAAGTGAATGTTGAAGATCGAAAACCTATTTAATTCATTAATGATATGTAATAATATATTTCTTAGATTTCGGATCTGCAGAATCTGAACGTTTCTAGGAGTTATTTGACTTAATTTTTAACGAAAACTTAAATTTTTTGCGTTGGCAACACTACCCTCGGTCTTCACACAAGTAAAAAAAAACAGTGCATCAATGGTCTGACTTACAGACTTGTTTTTGCATGGTAAAATAGTGAACTCACGCTGTAAAGATTTCTCTTCTTTTTTTATAAGGAGAAACCAGAAAGTTCTGACAAAAATGTCTTTTTATCACCCTTTCACAGTCTAGTGCCCCATGTTACTTCAGGTGGTTATCTTAAAGGTTTAACTAATTTTAGTTCTTAAAATAATGCTCTAAAATATTAACGCGCTGTTGCTGCAAACTAATCTCCTGAAATGGTCTCGCTAGAATATCAAAACAAACATGCCGTTAGCATGCGTGTTTCGTAAAATATCATGTGTTTAGAACAAGTGGTGTTACAACGAGAGTTCAGGGAATTTTTATTTGTTTTGCGTCGTAATAAAATGTTTGACTGTACGTTGTTATTGTAAGCGAGGGGTGAATATCATCGAATCTCTTCAGCTGTCCAGCACCGTCCGCAGTATTATTACTATCATCCGTTATACAGTGGCTGGCATTGCTTTATAATATTATCATCACTGTTATTATTAGCATTTTCACATAGGTTGCCGTGTGGTTACCGGTGAACTCTGAGTGATAGCAAGTCTCCTCAAGTCTCCAGCCCTCCTCTCCAAACTCTCATAGTCCACAGTAGTAATGTGGTTTGCAGATACACACCGGTTACCAGGTGATTCGTGCCTCCACCACCATTTGTATGTTTATTTTGTTTTTTCATTATTATTATCATTATTATTATTATTATTATTATTATTTGGAATCTCACGCCAGTTGCCTGGTGGTAACCGCTGGAGTTTGAGTGACTGCAAGTCTCCTCAAGTCTCCAGCCATCCTCTCCTAGTACTCATAGGTCGCAGTAATTCTGCGATTTACAGTTTCTCACCGGTTGCCCAGTGGTTATCGCTGAAGGCTGAGTGACAATAAGTCTCCTCAGGTCTTCTTCTTCTTCTTCTTCTTCCTCTTCTTCTTCTTCTTCTTCTTCTTCTTCTTCTTATTATTATTATTATTATTATTATTATTATTATTATTATTATTATTATTATTATTATCATTGTTGTTGTTGTTGTTGTTATTATTATTTTCACTCTGGTTACCTGATGGTTACCGCTTGGGACCGAGTGACAGCAAGTCTCCCCGAATTTTCAGCCCTCCTCTTCTCACTCTCACAGTCCACAGCAGTGCTGTGGTTTACGGTTTTACACAAATTGCCCGATGATCATCGCTATCATTTGTACTCATTCAGTTTTTACACGAGGATTATTTGATGGCTTACATTGGAGATCAAGTGACAGCAAGCCCCTCAATGCTGCGGAACTTTGCTCAGTATTCTAATGATTTTTTTATTCATTCAGTTATTACACCAGTAGTATTTGGTGGATTTTACTGTAGATCAAGTGACAACAAGCCCCCCCGGCACTTTGCTCAGTATTCTAAAATTCTGAATATTCAAACATTTACTCTTTATCATGTCTAGAAAAAACTTCCTTAATTCCACCTCTAAATATTTTTTTTGTGGGCGGGGGCTTAATTTATAATGTCAGTTCATGCTAAGTTGGTTCCTAGTTTGATCCCACTTGTTTTCAGACTCTTCAATGATTTCTGGAAAAGAAAAAGGCAAGAGAAGTAACTTATTCATATCTCATCCCAATATTTCAATTGATCGACTCCAATATGGCATGCTGCCAGAAGACATTAGACACTTAACGGTTTCTATCGAGGGACTAACCGAACCTGCTTTTATTTTCATCATGTTATTATTAATTAACTAAATGCCTAATGGAACGCTTGAAAGGGAATTGAGCATTAGTAGTGATAATGGCGCTCTTACATCGACCATTTATGGTAATTACAGGAAACTGCTTATTAAGATAAGAAAAACCGGTTGATAACAAAAGATACAACCAGTAGAATGATTTTAATTCATTGTTATAAATTTACAATAATTATTTTGATTCATTGTTTTAAAATATTTGACATCATAAAAAAAATCTAAAAAAATCAGTATGAAGTTAGTATGGAGTGTTTGAATAAAGAGTTCGGGCCAATTGATTTTTATAACAATAACTGTTTGATAACATTATCTGTGATCATAATAAACAACTTCACTATTGCTTAACATATTCTTTATAATTATCATTATAATCGTTTTGATGATCATCATCATCATTATTTTTACCTTTGTTCTTTTCAACTTACCAGCGAGTCTTTAGCAACAACACAGGGTTAAAGAAATCATCGATTGGTTATTTTTTTTTCTCTTTTCCTCTTCCTTTCTGAGTTTCATGTTGAGTCTGTCATGTTGCACTTCTGTGTGTTACAGTCTTTCTCTGTGTTACAGTGTTTCTGTATATTGCAGTCTTCCTCTGTGTGTTACAACTTTCATATGTATTGCAGTCTTTCTTTGTATTACAGCCTTCCTATGTATTACAGTCTTTCTCTGTGTTACAGCCTTCCTGTGTATTACAGTCTTTCTCTGTGTGTTACAGCCTTCCTGTGTATTAAAATCTTCCTCAGTGTGTTACAGCCTTCCTACGTATTGCAGTCTTTCTGTGTGTCACAGCCTTCCAGAGTATTACAGTCTTCCTCAGTGTGTTACAGCCTTCCTGTGTATTGCAGTCATTCTCTGTGTGTTACAGCCTTCCTGTGTATTACAGTCTTCCTCAGTGTGTTACAGCCTTCATATGTATTGCAGTCTTTCTCTGTGTTACAGCCTTCCAGTGTATTGCAGTCTTTCTCTGTGTGTTACAGCCATCCTGTGTATTGCAGTCTTCCTCTGTGTGTAACAGCCTTCCTGTGTATTACAGTCTTCCTCTGTGTGTTACGACCTTCCTGTGTATTACAGTCTTCCTCAGTGTGTTACAGCCTTCCTACGTATTGCAGTCTTTCTCTGTGTTACAGTCTTCCAATGTATTGCAGTCTTTCTCCGTGTGTTACAGCCATCCTGTGTATTACAGTCTTCCTCTGTGTGTAACAGCCTTCCTGTGCATTACAGTCTTTCTCTGTGTGTTACAGCCTTCCTGTGTATTACAGTCTTTCTCTGTGTTACAGTCTTCCAATGTATTGCAGTCTTTCTCTGTGTGTTACAGCCATCCTGTGTATTGCAGTCTTCCTCTGTGTGTAACAGCCATCCTGTGTATTACAGTCTTCCTCAGTGTGTTACAGCCTTCCCACGTATTGCAGTCTTTCTCTGTGTTACAGTCTTCCAATGTATTGCAGTCTTTCTCTGTGTGTTACAGCCTTCCTGTGTATTGCAGTCTTTCTCTGTGTGTTACTGCCCTCCTGTGTATTGCAGTCTTTCTGTGTGTTACAGTCTTCCTATGTATTGCAGTCTTTCTCTGTGTGTAATACACTCTTCCTCTGTGTGTTACAGCCTTCCTACGTATTGCAGTCTTTCTCTGTGTTACAGCCTTTCTCTGTAATACAGTATTCATCAGTGTGTTACAGCCTTCCTGTGTATTGCAGTCTTTCTCTGTGTATTGCAGTCTTCCTCGGTGTTTTACAGCCTTCCTGTGTATCACAGTCTTCCTCTGTGTGTTACAGCCTTCCTACGTATTGCAGTCTTTCTGTGTGTTAGTCTTCCTGTGTATTGCAGTCTTTCTCTCTGTGTTACAGTCTTCCTGTGTATTACAGTCTTCCTCTATATGCTACAGTCTTTCAAGACAGCACAATATATCAGGAAGAAAAAGGGGGCCCGAGACGTCATAGAAACTATTAGAGAACCCAAATGGCAATGGGCTGGTCATGTTGCGAGAATGACAGACAACTGATTGACATCACGACTCACAACATGCATCCCCAATGAGAAGAACAGACCTAATGTTGAATCATACAATACATAAGATTATGGTATGAATAGATGTTAACAAGAGAATGGTGTATAACCAATGCATCCTCCCAGTAGTCACTTATAGACCTGAAACATGGAACCTAACCAGGAGACAGACCCGATAATTGAGAACAATGCAATGTGCACATGAAAGAATTATGCTGGGCCTCACATGGAGAGACCACAAGACAGCACAGTACATCTGGGAAAAGACAAGAGTCGGGGACATCATAGAATCCATTAAAAATCTCAAATGGCGGCGGGCTGGCCATGTTGCAAGAGTGGCAGACAACCGATGGACATCACGACTCACAACATGGATCCCCCCAGACCACATGCGCAACCGAGGCCGGCAAAATGTTGAGGGGAGGGGCACATGTCCCTCTTTTCGGGTACCATATGGTGACCCCGTGCCCTGTTTGCTCAAAGAGGGTCCACTTCATTCACCTGACC
>OY735242.1:35653076-35655576 GCA_963457665.1 Thysanoteuthis rhombus | reverse complement strand
GTTATCAGTACTTTATTGAGTTACCATACAGAACTAATTACTGGTCGACTGACATCATATGCTTTCAAAGCTCAAACCCATTTCACAGTGTCATCGTCGTATCTAGTGGAACTAATTTTTTGTGTAATCTTTCTGGAAAGGTTTTAACAAGTGGTTCTTGTGCCTCGTCATAATTAGGTACAACTATTTTTAACCTACACGACCTCCAACTAATGCTAGATGAACTAAACGAAGAAAGCAAAAGAGTTGGCCTACATATGAACTTCAGTAAAACAAAAGTCATATGCATCAATCACATCGAAAATAAGGACATAACTGTCAAGACAGAAAATGCAAAACTCGCCAAGGTAGACCACTACATCTACCTAGGACAACGAATCTCCGTGAGACCGTCAAAAGAGGTGGAAATCAAGCAAAGAATCACTCTGGAATGGCAAGCCTTCGGCAGAGCAAGCTCAACCTTCAAAAACCAGACGATCCCAATAATCCTGGAAAGAAGAGTATACAACCAATGCATTCTCCCGATAGTCACTTATGGAGCTGAAACATGGAACCTACCCAAGAGACAGACCCACAAACATGCAGCGTGCACATGAGAGAATCGTGCTCAACCTTAAATGGAGAGATCACAAGACAGCACAGTACATAAGGAAGAAAACGGGAGTCCGAGACATCATAGAAACTATCAAAAAATTAACATGGCAATGGGCGGGCCATGTTGCAAGTATGAAAGCCAACCGATGGACATCACGACTCACAACATGGATCCCCAGAAATCACATGAGAAACCGAGGACGACAGAATACAAGATGGAGAGACAAACTAGACAAATTCAGGAGATACTGGCTCTGCAACCCCCATGATAGAGAATTGTGGCGAATCCTGGGGAGGGTCTATGTCCAACGACGGACGTTAAAAGACTGATGATGATGATGCTGATTTTTAGAGTGACAAATTCCGTACGAAATATCAAATCACTGAGGTTTATGGCCGTCTATTCAAACTGAGGAATAGAATATACCCTATTATTTCCAATTGATTTTTCAAGTTTATCCCCATTAAAATGTCCAAAACAGACAATGATTCTAGCTGAAATAGAATGTCTGTGTAAGAATTCTATGTAACACATTACTATTAACGTTGTTTACTTTGATATTTCTTCCTTGGTATCATTAATTTGTGTTGGTTTATTTTATGTTAAGTCCACAAGGCGAGAGTGTTCTGTTTCTTTCTAGTATATCCCATTTCTAATATCCAGAATTAATCTTTAAAAAGGAATAACATGACGTAGTGTGACGTAATGGAGAAAAACTATTCCACTCTATTTATCCACTCTCTCGATCCTTCCTTTTTCCTATGAACCGATTCAAATTCGGTCCAAAAGAAACTTCTTTTGACATTCATAGAACTGTTGGATAAGCGTAAATTTTAAAGAAAAGTAATTTAAATACTCGGACGCCAAAATTAAAAATCTATATCAAGATAGTGAACAACCGTTGCATAAGGGTTGGGAAAGTAGTGAGAAAAGGTTCCATTCCTTTTTGTATGCGTTCGTGTTTGTGAGGTCCAGCGCCCCTGGCCATACCGTTTTGTCTGCTGTCTTGAAAATTAGCATCAGTACTCCACTACACCTCATCTAAAAATGTTATTTTGTTTTTTGTTGTTGTTTTTGTTTTGTTTTGTTTTTTGTTGAGGGGGTTATGTCGGACCTTTTCAGGGCCTTATTCTGACGACTTTATTGATACCATCAAGATTCTCCAGAATCTAGATGCTTATAGATGTTTTTTATTATCCTTTTCAGATGTATTCCTGTGGAAACGTCAGTGATGTTATATTATTAATAAACCCATTTTATTTCATTCCTTTTGTACCTAATTAGAGAAATAGAACAGAAATAATGTTGGTTTGTCACCCTCTTCTCGCATCAACTAAAAATTGCCTTACACACCACTTCGGGGTGCGGGCACCAACTCCTCAGTTCTCTACCCTTTCTCCTGCATCATCTGAATCGTACACTGTTCATAGAAAACGTATGGCCTCTTTTTAATTGAGTGGCAAGACAAACATTACAGCCTTTACCTCTCTGTGTCCTTGGGGCGTACTTTGCGTTTGGCCCCACCCTAGAGCAACCAAAGACAAGTGGGGCACGAAATCAGAGCATTTATATAATAGTAGAAAGAATATCCCCTTCCCCAATGTCTAACTCTCCCTCTTCCTATGCTAATGGATATAGATGTACATACATACATACATACATATATACGTCTAGAGGACTTCCAACGGTATCGCTAGACAATGGAACAACACTGAAGTAACCCCTCCAGAGCACGAGCCTTATCGAAGCGTGTAGGGATCCTGTGATGCCCAGTCGACAGAATCCCCCTCGCAGCTTCGCTGAGATACTCCAGAGGAAAGCAGAGAACGATACGTCTGGCATCAGTAGCCAGAAGGACGTCAAAGTTAACATCCCGCTGCCTTCAGTGGAGTTCGACCCTTGATT
>OY735242.1:35638076-35650576 GCA_963457665.1 Thysanoteuthis rhombus | reverse complement strand
GAAGGGACGATATTCTGTCATCTAAACTCTTTACAGCGAGTCTTGAAAACATATTTCAGACAAGGAAAACGTGGGCGTAAATTGAGACGGGGAATATTTGAATAATTCAAGGTACCGGGATGATTATACATTACTAGTAGAAACTGCTGAGGATCTACAAAACGTGTTGATTGATTTAAATAAAGCCAAAAAATTCTGGTTGAAGATGAACAGAACAAAGACAAAAGTAATTTTCAATGAAAAAGTCCCGAAAAGACCATTAGAATAGAAGATGAAATCTTAGAAGACGTTAAGGGCTACATTTACCTACGTCAGGCATTAAAGTTAGAGAAAGGCCCTGAAAATTAAATGTGATGGTGCATAACCATTTGCTGGAAAGCATTTGGTATAAATAGAGAAATACTGAAGAGCAAGCTGTCAATATGCTTAAAACATAGAGTATACAATGAATGTATGATACCAGCTATGATGTACACTTTGTGTCCGATCACAAGTTAAAACAGCCCGAATTGAGTTCGACCTGAACTTAAGATTAGAATTCTTGAATTATTAAAAATGAATACTAAATAAATTACCTTTTGGCTCCTAAGTGTCGATCCATACATAAATAAACCCCTAATTTTGGACGGGTATTTGTATATATATATATATATATATATATATATATATATATATATATAGTTCTAATCAGGTTTACACTATAGCATAATATAATATGAAGCAGTGTCTGATATGATATTCGTTAAGAGTAGAGTTGGAAATATCATAGAAAGCAGATTCGCTTAAGAGGCCCAAACAGGGCAGAAACATAAAAGTGTTTTTATAGCGAATCTACCGTCTACTATATATATATATATATATATATATATATATATATAAAAAACGTTATATGGCTTCCTTCCAGCTGCCAATTTAATGTCAAATGTATCGGACATCCCAGAATATCCACACATTTCGCCCATGTGTCTGCCCTGGAGAGGTCATTTAAATACCGCTATTCACGATGTGAGAAATATCTCGGGTGGCGGCGGTTACGAGATATAAGTCCACAATGATTTAAGGGACCCAGGTTAAACCTGGTAGAAACTACAGAAGAGTTAACTGCTCTTGAATTGGGTAGTACGGTCACAGTCGGCGCTGCGACTCGAGGCAGAACACGCAATGCTGTTACGTCACGTTAAGTCATCCAAGCAAAAGAGGTTTCAAAACCATGAAAATCAGCAGGAGGGATTCGCCGTCATGTCATGTAACCTCACGTGACGTTACGTGTTGTCACCGAATGTTACGCGTACAGATTAGAGAAAAGGACGACTTCGTGGTATCACGTATCCTGCAGATGTGATCAGAAATGAAGTGTGACCACTATGTGTCACCGCCGTCGATCATAGAATAATCCATTGTGTTTCAAGACAGGGTCGGGTGACCACGACGATATGGTCAGAATAATGGGTTATCGTCGCGAATTGGGCACTAAAAGAATTTTAGTAAACATTGGGAGAAAGTTATCCCTCGTGTGGCTGAATACGGCTGAAAGTTGCGATATCTTTTTTTTTTAATTTTTATTTAATTTTTTTTTTTTTTTGAATTCACATTCCCAGCTAATTTCATAGCTAAAAATGCCAAGTCTGCTCGAAAAAAAATCATACGAAGACTATACTCATTATTGTCTGAATTTTATTTTGAGAGATATATTATATAAATTTATATCATAATAATTATACTTTTTTATTCTTTTTCATTATCATATTAATTTCTGAACAATGTGTCGTATAATTATACTTTTGAGCCTTTGCATGAATTTTTGAGAATACTTGAGGTTTTGGGATCATTCGTATTTTTCCGAGCATAAATTTTTAGCTGTAAAGTTAGCTATAAATGAAAAAATGTAAAAATAACTTAAACTCTTTTAGCTATTTTTTTCGTCATGAAGGGAGATTTTTTTCTTCAATTTTCATACAAGTCTTTTAATTGCTTGAAAGAAAAACCCATATTTTCACCATCAGCTGGTTTTTGAAAATTCAGCCCTTTCTTTTTTTTTTTTTTTTTTTTTTTGATAATCCCTGTCCAACAAGAGGCGGGATGAGTAACTTATTCATTGATCAAACCTCTGTCCAAATTTTCAATTGATTACCCCCAACTGCCAAAAGAAGTTGATCACGGGCCGACCGAACAGACCTGTGCTCTTTTTCATTTATTTTCTTTGTTTCTCCCCAGTTTCTCTAATGGGAACGAGTGTCGTCTGCGAGGACTGCGTGCCGGAAGTTGGTGGTTCCACATTCTGGGTGAAAGAAGGCCACCCGTTTGCAGTCAACTGTACCCTTAACAATTGTAAGAGTAGATATGGGACCCAGTGGTTGATCAACGGGAAAAGGGTGTTTGGAATGGATTACACTAAAAGGTAAGCGCTGCTGTAAGCATTTCTTATTTATGTAGGCCATATGCTTAAATCGATCGCGGTCCTTCGTTTGATAACGAATTTCGTCCGAATCCAATTGTAGACCATTTATTTATTCATTAGAAACCGTCAACCAAAACTGTCAACATTTCTTCAGTTTTCAAGTTGGTCTGGCTGGCTGACTGGCTGTATGTATCAGGCGTCGAGGAGGCACACCAATAGAGCTAAAACGCTAAAATTTTCGACATTCACTCTTTATCTACAAAAACTCTTTTTTTTTTTTAATCCTCTTATAAACAGGTTTTTGATTTGCATTGTTGATTTATGCTGAATTGTGCCCTTAGTCCATCAGCATTCACGTTTGTTCTTTGAAAATTCTAGTCTAGTGATCACTGTCCAACACAATGCAAGAGGAGTAAGTTATCCATTGGTCACCCCCTTTTTCCAGTCTTTTAATTGATCATCTCCAAACACGAGCCGCCAAAAGACGTTGGTCACGTTACGGTTTTTATTGAGTGACTAACCAGACCTGTTTAATGATTGCTTTCCTCCTCTATCCGACGTTAGAGCGTTCCAATAAAAAGCTGAAATGGAGGCGTAAAAGTGGCGTAAAAACGGACTTTCAAAATGTGATTAATATCTGTATTTACATTTATTTATTTATTCATTCATTCATTAGAAACCCGCAATAAAAACTGTCCCCAAAACAGAAAACGAACTATCCATAGTAGAAACTTGAAATTTTGCGCACACACTCCCCTCGATGAATACGGAAAACTTCGAATTCATTTTCAAGATTCAGACCTATAGCTTAGATAGTTGCGTTCAGAGAAAATTTTGTCCCTGAAGCAGCCAGTTGAACAATCGTAGCCATCAAAGATAGCAAAGGATTCTCTCAAATCTTTTTTTACATTCTCGTGTGTTTATGTGTTCCTCTGCTTCTGGTGACATCCTTTTCTTTTCTATAAAGCTCTTCTAACCTTTTGAGGCCTTTATTCTGACGGGTTTATAAATAACATCAAGATTCTCCAGAAGATAGAGTGAAAAAACATCCAAAAACGTTTAGATTCTGGAGAATCTAGGTGTTAGAAAAATTCGTCAAAGGCCCCGAAAAGGTTAAAAAAAAAAACAAAAGGCTCAGAGTAGGTCTAATGGAGTACTGATGTCAACTTTAAGTCTGTAGAGGAAAAAACGGTATGGCCAGGAGCACTGAAACACACTAACACGCAAACACGTAAATGAACACAGAAACAAATACACTCATATAAAAAAAAGGATAGAATCTTCTGCCTTCGTTGAATACTTACAGTGAGATTTATTTACATTAAACATTACGATACCAGTATTGCATTGCATAAAAATATGACCTCAGATTGATAATTCAAAGACGACTCTAAATCCAATAAAGGAACCGTATAAATTCATGGGAATTGGACTGCAATAAACATTATGTGGCTCATTACGAAAGATCAACAAAATAGATAATAGACAAGACCCCGAGCAAAGGCATTGCACACACCTCCATTTCAAGAAATTGTTATAGACGGGATATAAACATTAAAAAAACACTATTTGCACTGTGGTCCATGGTATATCTGACCCTTGGGAAAACTCTGTGATACCCTCTCCCTCTCTTCATTGTTTATTTTGCTTAATGGTTAATCCAAGGCTGGAAGACCAAAAGAAAGGAATCTGGATATTCAATTGACCGCAATTCAAAGGATAATGGCCCCCACCCCGTTCTGTCGCTGCAGACAACGCTCCTACCCAGGCGAAACATATCGAGATACAAGGATACCAAATCGTCAAATATATCCCAACCCCCACCCCTGCTCGTTGATGAAGTCCAGGGAAGAGGATGATACATCTGACACCAGCTTGATTGCAGGAGCTGTCGGAAGGACGTCAAACCGCCTCAGTGGGTTTCCACTACCCGGTTCGGGATTAGAGTCATCCTTCTCCCACTCTGGTTGCCTTATCTAAGCTAGAGAGCCCAATATATCCTGCTATTCTACCCATAGCTGGGGGATTGAGAAGCGATGGATTCATGCCTTTCCTAAGTGTACGTAACTTGGGTTTGAACTCGGTCGCCGATTCCATTGTCTGCGGTGTTCCCGACTACGCCAATTACGCATTCACAGAATAGCCCACTAGCATCTAGAACAAATTTCAACCAATTCCCTGATTCAACGGATCAAAACTTTCAGTGTCGTTTGCCTACGGTACCGAAGGTACACACAAACGACATAGAATGGAGAAAATTATCAAAAAATCCGAGAATGTTTAGTGGCAACGCAATACTGCTCATTTTTCTTCATGGGGTATTGGAGCGTGTTCCCAGTGTGAATATCATCATCATCAGCAGCAGCAGCAGCAGCAGCAGCAGCAGTCTTTTAACGTCCGTCGTTGGACATAAACCCTCCCCAGGATTCGTCATACTTCTCTATCATGTTTGTCGCAGAGCTAGTATTTTCTGAATTTGTTTAGTTCATCTCTCCATCCATATTGTGAGTCGTGCTGTCCATTGGTTGTCTGTCATTCTTGCAACATGGCCCGCCCATTGCCATTTAATTTTTCTACTAGATTCTGTGATGTCTTGGACTACCGTTTTCTTCCTAATATACTGTGCTGTCTTATGATCTCTCGATGTGAGGTTCTCATGAGCATGTTGCATGCTTTTCAGTCTGCAGGTCTGTCTCTTGGTTAGGTTCCATGTTTCAGCTCCATAAGTGACTATCGGGAAAATGCACCGGTTGTATACTCTTTTTTTAGAATTATTGGGATCTTCTGGTTTTTGAAGGTTGAGCTTGCTCTGCCAAAAGGCTTGCCATCGTAGGGCGATTCTTCGCTTGATCTCTTCCTCCATTGTGGGTTTCATAGAGATTTGAATAAGTTTTGGCATTACTGGTACTTTCATGTGTTCTTCATTAAAGAGCCGAAATGCCAGTTTTTAATTATCTCCTGCGTCCTGTAGTGTGATACCGCCGATCTCATATAATTTCTAATGAATGGCATCTTTTTCAATGACATCTTGTTTCAATATGTAGTAATAATAAATATGCACAACACTTTCGGCAGTAGAATCATTAATTTAACAACCGAAGCCATCAAATGTGGTGAAGGGTTCTATCCCTTTTTAAAAGTGGGTGTGTTCGTTTTTTATGTGTTTGAGTGTCCCAGCGCTCCTGGTCATACCGTTGTCTACAGACTTCAAAATTGGCACCAGTGGTCCACTAAACCCCTTCTAAAATATTTTGTCTTATTTTTTTTAAGCTTTTTTTGGCTTATTTTCTCTTTCTTCTTATATTGACGAGTGCACTATTAACATCTTGATTCTGGAGAATGTAGATGTTTTTAGGTATTTTTTTTAAAGATGTTTTACAATGAAAAACGCTAGAGATGTCACAAATAGAATTTTTCTGTTCATACTTATTCTTTCTTGGAATTTTTAACGTGACTTCAAATTTTGACTCTACGGTTGTTCAATTATTGACTGTGACGGCAAGTCCTTTTATCTTTCATCCTTTCTCTCCCTTTCTTCCCACCCACCCATTGAATTAATACTAAGAATAGAAGAGAGTGCTTATGATTCAATGGAAGTAAAAAGGACTCAATCTCCATCATAACCACCAGTCATTCTTTACTCAGCTCTCACGATTCTAAATCCTAAAATTGCTATAGTAGTAGTAAACTACAAGAATACAGATAGCAAAAACACTCAATGATGATAAAAGATATATCAGTTTCATCTACCTTTGTAACTTATTATCGTTGACGTAGATTCATTCCATTGCTAATAGATTACTTTATTTAATTATTAAAATGGAAATAATTGCTTTTTTCTTGTTTCACTGTTTTAAACGGCTTTTTTTAAAATCATTCTTAAAATTAAAAAAAAACCCTTAAAAACTTCAAATCATCACAGACGTTATTCCGGCTTATGTATTGGATCGATAGGTGTTTCTGATGTAAATATCTCGGATGTTTGGGCCATTTTCAACAATCTGATTGATAGACCGTCAACATCCAGCAAGCATTTTTAGGATTGAGCAAATTTTCATTAATCTATTTTTGTTTGGTTGAATTTGGAGAAATATATATGCGAAAGTATTGATGATATCTTGAGCGGTAGCAACCATTGAATTTACACGGGTCCAGCTAGTCTATGATTACCCTTACGAATACAATTTTTTTTTTCCAATCAGAATTCACGAGACTTCGTTTCTCCACCGATCAAAACTCGTTATTAACCCGGTGAAGGCTGAAGATGCAGCTAATCTCACATGTATCAACAGTGTTGATTCAACGAAAAATGTGAGCATCGTATTGAATATAGGAGGTAAGACATCAATTATTTTTATGATAGTTTATACAGGGTTGTTCATAAAATAATGGCCGATCCTGGATACCAACTTTTATTCGTTTCTTATAAAATTACTATTGTACAAATATATACTTATAAATATGTGTGTATGTGTGCGTTTGTTAAGAAATGGACGTATTTGGTCCGACAGAATGAATCATAAATTGTGTTATGTCACATAGGAACTTATTTGAGATGATTTCTCGTCGTTACACAGTGACTTCACCACACATCCTAGACAACCCGAGTAGAATAAACTATTATTACCGGCGGCTGTTTAGCTCAATGGTAAGAGCATCGCTACGTTGAAGCAGCTACCCTGTCGGTGGCATGTTCGATTCCTGCATTTTTTTATAATTGTTTATTCTATTTACATTGTTTAGGGCGAGTTATACATCAACCGTGTTACAACAGGAAATCATCTCAAATAAGTTTCTTTATGATATAATGCAATTTCTAATTATATATATATATATATATATATATATATATATATATATATATATATATATATATATATATATCCTGATAGAGGACCCTGGTTCCACATGGGAACTTGAAACCCTGAAAACACATACTCACACAACACACACCACTGAAGATGGGAAAAAAATCCCGAAACATGTCTGGACCATCAACATCTAAGGATTAATAAACCTTACCTCTGAACACTTTACTCCCGAGTCTGTCTCACTCTTTACAGTTCATATTATATATATATATATATATATATATATATATATATATATATATATATATATATATATATATATGTGTGTGTGTGTGTGTGTGCTGTAGAGAGTGAGACAGACTCGGGATTGAGGTGTTTGGAGGTAAGGTTTATTAATCCTTTTAAGTAAAATGTCCATACATGTTTCGGGATTCTTCCCATCATCAGTGGTGTGTGCTGTGTGTATTAAAATGTCCCATGTGGAACCAGAGTCTACTGCCAGGACATATGCATTGTGGGTAAGTTGTGTTGTCAGGGCTGCTGGAGGCCTCCTGCTGAATGGGAGAATATATATATATATATATATATATATATATATATATATATATATATATATATATATATATATATATATATAGCTCGTTTTAATGATTAAAATGTGATCCTTTCACTAATCCGTTCATTTTCAGGAGTTGTGATGATGTGGCCCTTCGAAACCGAGGCTGAATCGTGCATAATCTTCTTGTATCAGTATGAAGTTAGTCACTATGCGTCTCAAAGGGCTTTCAATATTAATATAGCACGGGATGAAAGACCAACATCTGATCCTTCAGTACAGCGTTGGTTTGAAAAGTTTCGTTGCGGAGATTTGAGAGTCGAATATCAAGAGGACGTCCATCTATAACAAAAAATGAACAACCGTAGATATAGGTCGAACAAAACCCACGACTAACTGTCAGAAATCTCTCAGCTACTGGATGTTGTCATTGTGACAATACCATCTAAGACGAATTGGTATAGTGACAACGTTCGATTAGTGGATTCAGAATGGACTCAATGAAAACCATTAACTACAAAAACGGTCATTATCAACTGAATAACCTAATACTTATGAAAGCGTGTGAGAGTCATGTTTTACGTTTCAAGGAAGCAGAAGTGTTTTTGTTACAGTACCAATTGTATACGAATCCCTTCACGGGAAACAAGTGATGTCCTGTCCACGCCGGGGACAACTAATTACAACTTCCTCTGCATTACAACAATTAGTAACTTACTGGACACAATGGACGCATATATCCACTCTCTGACTGATCTCATATCTACTTTTTTTCTTCCAATTTTTGTTTGGACAATCAATTCTCTGCTTCCTGTCTTTGATGTTGTCAACATAACTTTTCATGCGATTTTTTTATCGCTTGGGTGGTTGGTTAGTGGTTCAACCAAACCTCTGCACCTAGCACAGCAAAAAAAAAAAAGAGAATTGTTTCAGTTTTTTATATTAATGGCTATACTCTCGTTCCCTGATAAACTAAGACACAAAATGATATTCTTTGTTTAACAAAAAATCAAACTGGGAAGATTTTATGAAATTTCTCACCAGATCCCAGAAGTGGAAATAAATTAGACAATATCTTACCGTACAGCCCAAAATTGGTTTGATCGTTTTAAGCTTAGACTGACGAGCCGAGGGCGGAAAATCCCCTAAATTTAAGCAAAACTGTGCGAAATTTCACACAAATCAGAGAGTGTTCTCCGGTTACTTTATCATGTGATTGTATTTGGGTTCGTTTGGGGTTTTTTTCTCGATGCAGTTGTCACCAGACGATACACAATCTTCATAGGGCTAGATTGTATGTTAGCGTTATTGAAATACCGATCTGGACTTGCTAAATCAGAGATAGTCTTAAAAGCTTTACACTTCTGATCACCAGAGATTTAAAAGAACTTTCCAATATATACATATATAGATATAATCTAGGAAATATATTAGATAATATTGATAAATTGAATGTGATTGTAATCATCAGCATTCATTATATCAAAATGTGACTTAATTCATTGAAAATCTATCGAATTTCATTTTTAAAGTTAAAAAGTTATGAAATTGAATAAGAAATGTTCATTCTATTGAATATGTTTTGAATAACAATTTTTTGACAAATTTTGACGAAAACAATAACACCATAGATTTAAATTTAAAAAAAAATATCTAAATTGACAATGAGCAAGGGACTAATTTGACAATTCGGTAAGTCAGTGGCGGTGATAGCACATCTAAAAACTAAAGTACTTTTGATATGTATTCCAACATTCAGTTTTCATGCACAAACTCAAATCGTTTGCACTATTCCTAGTGCATTGCCATTCCTACCCTGTCATGTCTATCTCCACACTTCTGAGTTGATTTACTGCTTTTTCTTGTTATGTAATTTTTATAATGATATTCGTTCAACTTCATTTATTCTTTAGAGCCGAAAATACCATCGGCATCCCACAAGCTACGGTCATGGATGAGAAATATTCCACTTGTCGTCATTGTTTACCTTCTGAGTAAAATGTGAGCGATATTTACTCTCAGGTATGTATTTTGTTATCTTTACTATCTGGTCTGGTTAGTCATTCAATAAAAACCGTTACGTGACCAACGTCTTTTGGCGGCATGCAATGGGGGATCAATTAAAAAAATTGGAAAAAAGTGATGATCAATAAATAAGTTTCTTCTCCCGCCTATTGTTGGGTAGTGATCACTAAAAAAAGACTGAACTTTCAGAACACAAGTGTGAATGCTGCTGAACACAAACTGAGGTGTCAATTTAGCATAAACTCACATGGCAAACTGATCCCTACAAAAAAAAACTTACTTAAGGTGGATTTAAGAATACATTTTCTACACATTATTATCATCAATAGTAGAAGCAGGCTTTTAGCGTCTGTGTTCGACATAGAACTTCTCCAAGATTCGTTGGAGCTCTCTATCATGGACGTTACAATGCCGATACTTTTGAGCTTGTCTAGTTCGTCACGCTATCTTATTTTTTGCCGGCCAAAGTTTCGCATAAGATCTCTGGGGATATACGTTATGAGTCATGAAGTTTAGCGATTGTCTGCCATTCTTGCTACATGACAAGCCGATAGCTATTTGAGTTTTCTAATAGATTCAATAAATCTCTGACTCCTGCCTTTTCTCGGATAGACTGTACTGTCTTGTGATCACTCAATGTGAGTTTGATCACGATTCTCTCCTGTGCTTGTTGCATGGCTCTCAGTTTGAGGTTCAATCTTTTGGTTCTGCTCCACGTTTCAGCTCCATAGGTGACTATCGAGAGAATACATTTGTTGTATACCCTTCTTTTTAGAACTAATGAAGGTTGAGCTGGCTCTTCCAAAGGCTTGCCAACCTAGAGTTATTTTTTGCTATTGTTTTTCTTTTATGCTGTGTAAGGCGCCTCCATGTATATTACGCAGGCCTTAATTCTTTCGTTAAATTTTATCACCCTCGTTTCAACGTCCCGAGGAGAACGGAAGAATGTAACTTCTACTCGAATTTATGCAACAGGATTGGTCAGACTGCGGTTCGCAAGTCATATACTGCTCTCCGACATTTTATGTAGACTGCGGTTCGCAAGTCATATACTGCTCTCCGACATTTTATGTAGACTGCGGTTCGCAAGTCATATACTGCTCTCCGACATTTTATGTAGACTGCGGTTCGCAAGTCATATACTGCTCTCCGACATTTTATATGTGCAGATTTTGAAAATTAGCTAACTGGGCTTCTTTTCTCATCACAGTTGAAATAAAAGGTAAATAAGAAAAGGTTTAAAATTTATGATTATTTAACCGGTACGAACAGCGACCTCACTGGATCAAAACGTCAGTTTGATGCCCATGGTTAGTGAAATATCCAAGATTTGGATCCTAATTTGAATGCTTGATTTGATTGGGGCATTGTTCTTTAGTGTCGAAGGAAGCTGATAACTTTGGGAAATTTCTGAAAGTAATATAATTAAGCAGTTTAAAAATTAAAAGAATGAATATCATTACATACACATACTTGAGAATATTTATTAATTTAAACCCGTTGTGAAAAATGTGTATAACAATGAAAACGTATGCTTAAACTAATTTATGCCTCATGACCCTCACACATCTGGAGTTTTTTTTGTATAGGACTCTAACATTAAGCAAGTTTGGACAGCTTTGTAGTATTTCTTCTTAATTTTTGTCTGTAATGCAGTGCAAATGAAAATTTTTGACGTATATCCTGTCCGTGATATCAATAGTTTCAGAACACTGCTATTTATTTATTTATTTATTTATTTTGTAATAGAATACGATAAATGCCATTGTAGAAACGAGACCATTTTAAATCTGATTTGAAATTGTTAAAGAAACAAGAACCATAAGTTCAACGATACGTGCACCATCATTACGTCCATATCTTTGATTTCCGATTCCAAAGGGATTCTAAACGAAGTAGTCGTGGGACTAGTTGTGATTGTAGTAGCAAATGGAGGAGAAAGAGGAAAGTGGGGATGATTCAACCCGAAAATCTGGTTATTATAGAAAAATTACAGGGTTTAAATTGATTCGTAATTTTGAACGATAGTTTGTTCTAGGGTCTTGGTGTATGGTTATTTTATTTGATGAGTGAGCTTGAAATGAGTATATAGAGAATTTTTAGCTATAAAGTTGGCTGAAAATTCAAACGTTTGGTCGATTTTTGCTAATTTGATCTTTAGCTATTAATAACAAACAATACTTGGCAACACTGTAAAAAAAAACACTTGATACGATATCTATGAATTAGAGGATGTTCTTTCTATGATGTCATACATTCTCTTCCACCCTTTTTCTTTTGTTTAACGTAACTTAAAACCGACCGATTGACTAACCACAAAGTGCTTAATACAGATGTCTGGACACATCAAAAGATAAATGAGAATAAAGAAATGTATGTATATTTGGTTATGATGCAACAACACTAGTTCAGTATTGGCGAAGTTTAAACTTTTTTTCTTCAAAGTATAAGTAAATACGTAGTTTCAAATTGATCAAAAGTTAATCTAATCAGAACAAGGATATAAACAACTATTTTTAAGAATCAAAAGTTTAGGTAATCAAAGGTGAATCGATCATTTTTTTTTTCAATAAAAGTAAGTTAACGTTTTTACAAAAAAAATAAAAACGCAGTTTTTTTTATCAAAACTTTATTTTATCAAAACAAGAATGAAAACATTTATTTTTTTTACCATTTAAAAGTTCATGTGATCAAAATGATATAAAAACCT
>OY735242.1:35525576-35633076 GCA_963457665.1 Thysanoteuthis rhombus | reverse complement strand
ATTCGTCAAATTTATATGGCAAATATTCTCGACTCAGCTCGGTCTGTATTACACAATGTTTCTGAATAGTGTTTCTCAAAGGGGATATTACCGCCCTGGGAGAGCTGGAAGACTCAAAGGGGCGCTTAAATGCAAGGGGGCTGTTGGGGACAATGTGAGACATGGGGTGGCCAGGAGAAACAAGGAGCAGAGAATACAAATCGATACCTCCTACGAATAGTCGTATATCTGAAAAAAAGACATAATTATATATCTGAAAAGCTGGTTTTACCGCAGAATTGTTTGAAGTTTAAATATTTTACGTTTTTGTGACTTGAAGAATTCTTTCAACTTATCTAAATAATTAAACTAAATCTGCATGAATTCTTCCTTATACTTCAACCCACTCTACTGTAAAATCAACTGTTGATGCTTGCAAATGTAAGTGTAGAAAAGGTATGGATTTGTGTATTTTATCGAAATTTAATTTTCAATTTATTATTCTATCAACTATACAGGTGGGTATGGTGATGTATATAAATCTCCAAAACGGGTGACATTGCTGAAAACTTGGGGAACCCTTGGTATAAGAGTACTTTTTAAGGGCGTTCTAACCTGTCTAAAAGAGCCCCTGCCCTCTATCCGTCTGTCCAAATATTGTCTCTCGGTTCTTCCAAGTTATATTAGCTTGTGACTCGATCGAAGGGACATTCTTGATAAAATGCTTCTTTCCCTGAAGATTTCCCGCTAGGGGTCACGTGATATGTCAATAATGGCGTTTAAACTCTGTTTTTAAAACTGATTCTCTCTGCTGTTTTTACTTGAAACGTACTAGAATGGTGTTCGTTGGTGAAATGTGTTTCTTACATGAAATTATCTTCTCCTCAGGGTCACATGATCTGACAATAATGACGTTTAAACTTTACACTGGACGCCTCTTTGAACCTTGGTTCTCACTCTTTTTTTTACAATTCGAAATTGGAAGATGGCATTGGTCATAAAATCTCATCTATATCTTTCGTCTTTACAGAATGTTTTGATTGAATTTCGTGCATGGGGAGAGAGTCAATAGTGCGGTTCGATATTATCGCGAAAAGGGGGCTGCAATTTTCAACATTGTAAAAATAGTAAGATTCCAAGGGAAATAACTCTTGTTCACAAAAACGATGCTATTCAAGGGAGGTAATTATGAATGGACAAATTGTTCGCATGTTGAAACGAACAAGTAACAAAAAGGGAAAGAAAAGTCCGATATAATATACCATAAATAATCGACGAAAGAGAAACATAGAAAGAAGGGAAATAGGAAAGAATATGAAGGAAACAAGAACTGAAAGTTCAATGAGGCGTCCACTATAAATTTTAAAAGCCATTATTGCCAGAACACATGACCCTGAGTAGAAATTAATTTTAATTGATGAGCATTTTTACAACGTAAAATATTAGTACAACAAAGCTCTTTCAATTTGTGCTTAATTTAGTATGTTTCTTGTTTAGGCAGAGTGATAACGCACTGGATTAGAGTGGGTGTGCTCAAACGTTGTGGCCATTTGGGGCGTGTTTTTGGCTATTTTTAGTAACTTCTTAGTGTGTTTTGGTCATTTTCTGTTTTCGTTTTGGGGGGCAATTTTTTTTCAACTTAACACTTCTTTCTTCTTCTCACTGTCCCCTGGATTTAATGGACCCTCCCTACTAGCTGTACCCTGATTATGGGCCAGTAAGTAGCGGTCGTAAACCTCTGATGAGAAAAAAAAAACAATTATGTGCATGACCCCATGAAAAGAAGAAAAAAAAGTTCATCTGGTCAAAGGGGAGCAACTCAGAAAATCTTACGTAAACAAACTCCAAAAGGATTGGAAGTGAACTACCGTAGCCACCAAAGGTTGTGATGGTTCTCCCCCTTGTGTATACGCGTGTGTTGGCGTTTGGGTCTACAAACTAGAAAATCGGCATCATTACTCCACTAGTACCCTTCAGAACAAGAAATCTGATTTGATTTTTGAAGAAAAAAAAATTTCGACCTTTTTGGGGGTTTATTAATTAGAACAACATACTTGAGAATCTAGATGTTTTTAGATATTTGTTCATTTACTCTAATTTTATACTCCATTTTAGATGTTTTCCAGTCGACATTGTCGGTGACGTCATAAATCGGATTTATTCTAACTATATTTATTCTTCTGTGGAATCTTTTTATATAACTTCAAATTTTGATGCTATGGTTGTTCAATTATTGACTTGGGTGGCAAGTTTTTTTTAATCATTTTAGATTTTTATGACTACTTTTTATCTTCATCTTAATCTATTCGTTACTTTTTTTCTTTTTATTTTTTTTTTTTTTTTTTCGTTACTTTTACTCCCACCAATTTTCCAGTGAGTGAAAGGCGTTTGATCGGAAAATAAAGGATAAGCCTGCTCTACCAATGGAGCTACCAAAACAAAACTGGATGACCAAAGTCCAAAAAACACCCTTAAACCATACTTGTGTGTTTACAGTCTGGTAGTTTCATTTAAATACATTTTTTTCGTTTTTAATGGTGAGTTATGATACTTCATTTAATAAGATGTATTGAAATATATGTTTTTAAATGTCAGTCTTAGTTAGAATACAAGCATGCATTCCAGGGAGTGATTCGATGTCCCAGAACAAATAAGACCTGAAAAGGCCGGCGGGAAAACGGCGGAACCGTTGTGAAAAACAGATAACTTAGCCGAAGGAAAATAGTTCTACAATATCACGTACAATGATTACAATACTGCGTTTAACAGTTTTTATGGATAGAAGAAGAAATCCTTTCTCTTGAATTCGAAGAAAAAGGTTCTCGCCTTAAACAAACCAAGGAAAAAAAAACGTTACTGATCAAATGTAACCAAACATTTATTAACGAGTCATGACTGGACTAAGATAAAAATACAACAATATTCATCAACGACTAGCGGAAAACCGTATGCAATCTGAGATTTAAAAAAACCGACACAACTGATTTAATATTCACATGAGTGAATACTCAATAGAAGTGACACGAAAAAACGAGTCACATCTGTTGTTATGCTTATTAATCCCTTATCGTCAAGTACGTTTTTTTAGGTAACCTACGTAAGAAAGCCTTGTGTTTCAAAAAATTAAATGATGTTCTGTATAAAATTACATCCTTATACAATGCATTATGATAATATCCTGTACGAGATAACAAACTACACTGCCCTAAAAATGATAAGAACTATTATAGGAGACATGTTATTCGTTTTTAAATCCCCGAAACTGTTACATGGTGAACAACTGATGATCCCAATAAGAATGTACACATAGTACAATATATTTAATTCGTTCTGAAACAAAAAAAAACACTGAAAAAAATACGTAAATTATATGAACAGATGGGAAATAATTGACTGAAATGACATAAGTTTTTGAAAAAAAAAAAATTTATGTACTCAGTGTTTAAAGCTGTAAAGCTTTATAGTCTCTATAGATGTATAGTTTGATAAATAAAGATAAGTGGTGTTTTCCAAAAACGATTTGTTTCGTATTTTTAATACTTTTTTTTTCAAAACTTTTGCCCAATTGAGAAGTACATTAAAAATACGAAACAGATCTGCTTTGGAAAAACATCACATATCTTTATTTATTCAAATATATAGCTCTATTTTACTAATATTGAGCACTATATCTCTAAAGACAACACATCTTAAACACACACATACATTAAGTAAATTAATTATCTAAAAGTGTAAGAAAAATAACTATGACCAAGGTTTATTCCCACAGATTCAGTGGTTTTTTTAATTTTATTTTTATATATATATATTATTGCGTTATCCACAGACAGATGTTTCGATGTATTACATCTCTTCAGTGTGTCTATAGACTTTCCATTATCCCATCCAGTAGATTGAAGATTGAAACCTTCGCTTCAGCCCCGGAGGCCGATATCCTACGTCAGCGATACGAAACTGGACGGTGAGTAAGGCTGAATTTAAGCAATATATTTATTTACGCATTTACGCATCCACCAGAGTGCTCTATTCTTATGGAAGAGCATTGCATAAGCTTACAATGGATGAGTTACCTCACTTAAAGAGTGCTCAACCCTGATTAGAGGAGCATTATTATATATATATATATATATATACATATATATATATATATATATATATATATATATATATATATATATCAGAATGATGGCGATGATAATCCGAGATTTGGGATTTTAGTTTTTGCCCGTGTGAGCTTGCAATAAGACCTGTATTTTTAGAGAATGCAGTAATTATTCTCATACTTAAGGTTGCGTGAATCACAAAAAATAATTAAAGTTGCGTAAGTCATAACGTTTGGAAGGACTAAATGGCGAAGTATTCCTTTCACTCGGTTATTTTGTAGTGTCAGCGCTACCGGACATAGAACCTCGCTAATTTAAAAACACTCTTCTGCGAGAAAAAAAAAGCTCTTTGGGAGAACGGCAATCGCTTTTTCAGATGATCTAGAAACAGTGGTAGTAGAGACATTGACACACACACAAGCACGCGAACCTTACCGATTCGATTTGTTTTTATTAAATGGATTATTGTAAACCGTGGCTTCTCAAAGTTGGGATCGGAACACTTCCGGAGGCCCTTTTAAGATTATCTCGGTCGCAGAAATATTTATTCTATTGTTTTGGGGGTTTTGGGGAGGGGTTATAATTTTTTTTTTTTTTCTCTCTCGGAAATATGCTTTTTTCGCGGAAAATAATTTGAGTATCTCCTTGGGCTCTTCTATTATTGTGTCAGCGTTACGCAGCGGCCTGCCTGTCCTGGCCCAAATTTGGTAAATATTTGTCGTCTGTCAACATAACACCGGGAATCTGCAGTATGCAGATCACCAAGTGCTCCCTGAAGATGATGTTGGATACTTTTTACCACATCAACATTTCGCTTTACGCGAACTTCAAATACAGAATTATTGGTCTCTAAATATCGGCATAAGAATACAGCTCTCCATCTGCACGGGTTCCTCTGGTCGATTTCAAGATTGCAAAACTCACCACTCGAAACCCTATGCTTTTGAAGATCGAAAGGATAAGCCGAGTATCTTTGTGATGAACATTTGAGTCAATTTCTCCGGCCCTTTGACACTCGTGATATTATATGTGAGTCTTTGAGGTGTCACATGAAACGATTGTCACGACATTTCAATGTGAAGTAAATGTGCTTGTTTTTCCTTATCGTATATCTTGCTACTGACGAATAATGTTCGTCATTCCGACTGTTCAGGCACCGATAAATGGTTCTTTTTTCACTTGGCAGTAGAACCTCCAAAAAAAGGTAGCACTCCTCAGACACTGGATCTATTAACTCTGTTGGACAGGTTACTGTCACATTCATCAATCGTGGAGAGAAAATCTCGATTTTTGATAAATATTGCCTAAAAGGGTTAATTACGAGTTTTCTTCGCTATTTTTTGTAATCGAGAGCGATGTCTCCATATACCCCTGCATTGAAAATTGCTCAAGGCTGACAGCTTGTCAGTGTATGGTTTTGTGTAGCCACGTATATAAACAATATTTTGGACCAATAAAAAAAGGAATATTCTTTTGAAAGACCGTTTGTCTTTAAAAGGATTAAAATGTATAAAATTGATATTTACTCAAAATCGCGCTTGTTATTGGTAGAGCAGTTATAACATGGGTTGATATTTTTTTCAAGGGTCAGTTACAGATTGTATATTTTGTTTCATTTGAAAGTCTTTTTTGATAGAAACATAATGTACAATCTGTTATGAACCATTGAAAAAAATTACTTTACTCATATTATATATATATGTGTGTGTGTGTTGATGTGTTTTTGTCTATTTGTGTGTGATTAGAAGGTATGTGATTTGCTGTTTTAGAGATGATTCTTGGTTGAAGTCATAACATTTGGATGTACTAAATGGCGAACTATTCCTTTCACTCGGTTGTTTACAAGATCATACCTCGATATTTGAAGGGTGTGTGTTGAAGTGGGGCCCACAAATCAACTATAGCTACCGATAAGATATTCGCTGAGTAAGTTATATATATATATATATATATATATATATATATATTATTGTGTCATCCATAGACAACTGTTTCCATTTGACACGATACATATGTGAAAATAATATAATATGATATAATATCTGATGTGTGATGGGTTTATTTCATAATGTGCTCAATACATTCAACATTAAATTTCAAGTTGGGTTAGAGTAGAGCTTAAGATATGATGAAATGAAGGATTCGCTACAGAAACACGTTTATGTTTCTGTCCTGTTTGGGCTTCTTCAGACGAACGATTCAGTTTATTTTAGGTTCCTTTTTAGGACATTTTGGGTGAGGGTTTTACTAGGGTGCAGGATTAGGATCTTCCCCTTATTCCATCTTTTCTCTGTGCCGGCATATAAGTATTTAGACAATACTACATCGGTTGAAATAAAATCGGTTGAAATAAAATCTACAACGTTTCGGTAGTTGCACTCTCTAACTCTCCATTCCTGACTGTTGTCTGAAGTTCTGAGATGAAGTAATGTTTGGTAATAGTGGAAACGTTCAAACTTTCGCAGGCACTGTTTCTATTCATCTTTTCTTATTTTTATTCAATCTAATGATTATTATGAAGTCGAGTCTATTTTCCGAAATTATGTTTTTTCCGGGAGTTTAAAGAAGATTTATTATCACTCATCTCGAAAATATTCGTTGAGAAAATGGAAGAGTACAACTAACAATCTGATTGTTTTTTGTTTTTTGTTTGTTTGTTTTTTGTTCTTCTTCTTCTATTTCTCTTTGCTGAAAAATTTCGTAAAAGTGAATTTTTAATAGTTCATTTATCATGGGGGAAAAATCGACAATAGCTCCAATGGTGCGGAACAAAAAACATAGCTGCATCGGCCGGGAATCGAACCCGGGCCGCCCGCGTGGCAGGCGAGCATTCTACCACTGAACCACCGATGCTCACATTAGGAACGAAATTTTTACATTATATAAACAAAGTAAATCTAAATCAAGCTTTCGATTGGTGATGATATTATTAAATGTTCTAAATGTTTTTCTTGTAATATTTCATTTCAGCTCTATTGGCTATTGAAAAAACTCATAGACTTATTTGCAAGTTTGATTTAACCTAAAAATCACATATGAAAAAACAATCGATGACGTGAAGTTGAAAAATAATTTACTCTTTAATTTACAAATTCTTCCTTTTTTTCGCTTATTTTAGATTTGAGATACTTGTATAACATATCTTAAGAGAATAATACCATTTTTTATATTTCCAAGTGATTTTTTTCAAGAAATAATGTTAACTTTCTCATAGTATTGCTATCCTGGTCAAGCCGCTTATAACCCAAAGAAATGTACGACGACCCAGTGTTGCCAACTTTATCTTCAAGTTTACATCTAAAATTTAGCCGAAAACATCCAGATTCTCTAAACAATACTTCGATAGTCAATATTTAATCATTAAGTCAATACTTACTCTTTTAATATGAATTATTTCATTTCTATACATAACATGAAAATATTACTTCTTTTTTAATTAAAAATCATCTAAATACTATTGCAATTTCTGACATCTAGACCCAACCAAAAACATCTAGATCTAGATGGAAAACATCTAAAAAAAGAAAACTACGACTTTTCAACTTAGTAAAAAATTAGTAAGAAAAAATATACTGGAAGATATTTTTATAGGAAGTAATGAATATTTTCAGCTCTGTTAAGTTCAAAATCTTGGATATGGGCCAGATTTTCGGCTATTATAGATTTTTATCCGGCTAAATTGTGAGGAAAATCATATACTTCTAACCGAAAAATGGCTAATTTGGCAACCCTACCGCTTAAATAGTTGTTTTTGTCAAGTACATAAGAGACCTTGTTATAGTGCCTCTGAAAAAGCAAGATGGTGGCGTTGAGTGCCCTCAGGTCGTCCTGCCGGCAAGGATGGATGACTTTTCGACTTTCTGGGGCTTCAAAAATGTCTCAAGATTTACTAAAGACTTCAGAAGTCTCCAACAAAAGTAAGTAGTGCCTTCTAAGAAAATTTAAAAGGGTTTTTCATAGATATCGTCTCGGTATCTATTATTGACCTTGAGAGGGAGAGAACAGACTCTCTCGTCATTCGTTGTTTTGATTTTACGGGCTATTTTTCTTCTCGTCAGTTTAATTGCTGGAGTGCAATATCTTATGTATTATGTGAACAAAAATTGGTAAAGTTTGTTACTGGTTTGCTCACTAAAATATCAAAGGGAGGTAACGAATAACACTGACTTATGCGGCTGCTGCCACTAACGTTACAACGGAGAAACGAATGAAAGCAGATAACTTGACCATTTGTAACTGTATTTTATTTTATTTAATTATATAATTCAGGGTTGGGGGTAGTTTTGTAAGTCACAATAGAAGAAAACAATCTTTTCTTTCATAGTGATTAAATTTAAAAGAACTCTGCATAACAATCAATAATTGAACGACCGTAGTGTCAAAATTTGAAGACCTGGGCAAAAGAAGTTTCTTCAAAGGATAAATATGGTCTGAATGAATTCTATTTATGACATCGGAGGCATTTTCCATTGGAAAACATCTTAAAATAGAGTTTTTTTTCAAATGTATGTATATGTATAAATGTTTTGGAGAAACACGTCAAAATAAGGCCCCAAAATAAAAATCATCTATAGGAGTCTTGTGGAGTACTGATGCCAATTTTAAAGTCTAGAAAAAACGTTTTGACCCGGAACAATAACAATCACACACACAAAGAAAAAAATAGTTGGACTCCTTTGCTATTTTTGATAGTTACACTAGTGACTAATAATAAAAATTCATTGAACAACTAAAAAAATTAAGAGTAGTGGTGTCCAATTTTGGCATCCCATGAGAATTTTTTTCTCAAAGTTCGAGACTATATATTTTCAAAAGTTTATCTAGTGTAGATTGAGAAAGAAAAAGTTTTTTTTTTATTCTCAAGGGAAAAATTTTCGGTGGGTCAATATCACAATGCATGGAAGAAAAAAAAAAAATGGAAAAATATCTTTCTATCAAAAATCAATTCCTGGATCCGCCCCCAAATGTAATCATATCTTTTTTTTTCATACATGCCTTACCATTCCATAAAATTTCATTGGAAATCATTGAGAACTTTTGGAGATATAGTAAGGGCAGACAGACAGTAGATCTAGAAATGTATGAAAAAAACAAAAATATTTCCGATTACAATGACAAATTCCTGAATCCAGCCCCCACCACCACCAATGAAATCCCTTCTTTCTTACACTATGGCCCACCTTTCCACAAAATTTCATCATCATTCATTGAGAACTTTTGGAGATATTGTATGCTCAGAATGGGGCAAATACAAAAATATTGGAAGAAACAAAAAAACTGAAGAATCTCCCTCCATCTAAAACAAATTTTGGGATCCCCCCAAAAATTTAATCTTCTTTATTATGTGTCTTGCCCACTCCGTAAAATTTGATTAAAATCAATTGAGAACTTTTGGAGTTATAGTGTTGGAAGACAGAAGATACTGAAATGTTGGAAGAAGAAAACAAATATTTCTCAATCAAAAACAAATTCCTGGATCCACCCCAAAATGAAATCACTTTTTCCTGACAATACAGCTCATACTTTCACAAAATTTCATAGAAATTGAGAAGTTATCATACAGATAAGAGCAACTACTCAAATGTATAGACTATTAAAACTGAAAAATATCTGTCAATTAAAAACCAATTCCTGGAACTGCCCCAAAATCTAGTCAATTCTTGGTTACCCCCTAACTCATCGTCCAACAAAATTTGAATGAGAACTTGTGGAGATATTGTATGTATTGGCAGGCAGTAGCAAACAATTAGATTATGTTCTTTATAATCAAAGTTGATGAAATACAGTTTTAATGGGTCAAGTTTCCTGCTTTCATTTGTTCCTCAATAAGTTAGTAGCAGCAGCCATTCAAGTTAGTGTTTTTTTTTTTGTTTTTTTTGTTACTTCCCTTTGATAGTTCAGTTTACGAACCAGTGACAAACCTTTTATCAAGAAAATTTTTTCCAACCCTAACATTTAAATTTTTAACAAAGTTTGGATAGCCGCCTTCTCAATGTGTGGAATCTTTGATCATATTGGTATTAACCAAGAGAAGCTAAAAGAAGTAACCAAATACTTCAAAGCCGTAGTAACGCATAATTCGACATAATAGTTTTATTTTAAATAGAAAATTAAAAAATCTTTGAAAAATCTTTTTTTTTTTTTTTTCTTTTTCATCTTTCTTCAAAACTGACAAGTTTCCAGTGGAAATAAAGGTCTTATTGACTGGAAACCCCCAAAAATTACTTGCGAAATAATTTTGTTTCTATTCTTTCTTGAAATTTCATATTACTGAATTTAAATTTTTAACTTTTTTTTTTTCTTTCAAGTTGTCCGATATGGTCACAAGCACGCCATGGTGGTCACACCCAGCAGATTTGAATGGACACGGTTTAAAAATGAAGTGGTAAATATAAAAATCTTTCCTTTCCCCCCCTCTCCCAACGTGATTTATGGGATCTTCACACATACCTGTCGACAATGATGCAACAACAGTAGTTCTGGATCCTTATCTAGAAACTGTCAACATTGGTCTCTTCAGTTTTTGAGTTGGTCCAGCTGGCTGGTTATATGTGCATGATACGTACAGACCACATCAATGGAGCTAGAGGGCTGAAAGTCTGAACATTTACTTTTTATGTCTAGAAAAGCATTTTTGTTTTCGAAAATTCCTCCCAAAATAGGTTTCTTCTGTGAGTTCAATTTGTAATGTAAATTTATACTAAACTGGTCCATAGTTTGTGTCTAGCAGTGCTTACATTTTTTGTGACATTTCAGACTTTTTTTTAGCAATCATTGCCCAACAAAAGTAAAAGTAGTAACTTATTCGTCGATCACCCTTAACATGGCATGCTGCCAAAAGACGTTGGTCATGTGACTGTTTCTATTGAGTGACTAACCAGACTTTTTTCTTTTTTTTTCCCTTTAAACTTCTGTCTTTTTCTGCACAAATTGGGGTGGTGGCAGGATTAGTTCCCTCTAAGCGGGACACATGTCTGCACACATATTTTGCAACCAGTGCACAAAAGAAATCCAACTGTGCACAAAAGGTTAGATACCCAAAGTAATGAAGCAAATTTTATTTATGCTCACAATTTACCTCTGTCAACAAAGTTGAAAAGAAGTTTATATTTGGTTGTATCTATTTGTACACCCGTCCACACAGTATCTCAAAAAGTACCGAGTGAATATCAATGAAAGATGTCCAAACTACATAATATCACCCAAATTTCATGTTTGTCCTCAAAATATCTCCAGAAGTTTTCAATGATATTTCGTGGCTAGGTGGACAATAGACTGCGGAAGAACTGATTAAATTTTTGGGGCCGATCCATGCACAATTACTTCCCCTGACAACGGCATTGGCTGAGCTATGCACTCTCTGAGAGCTTCCTAGTTATAACATATTGTAATTGGTAATCTTTGCTTATTCGGTACTAAAATTGCCTTGCGTAAAGATTGCTGAAAGTTATCACCATTGTGGCTAAAAATGGCTAGATTTTTTTCAAGTAGAATAGTACACTGAACATGGTTTGGTCTATTTTTTTAATTCATTTCAGCGTTCAGTTATCATCAAATATATAATTTTTTATTTACATGATACTTGAGATTTTTAGTGAAGCCAAATAAAAATAATAATCTTATTTTTTTTCCTTTTTTTTTTTCCTTCTTTTTTTTTTTTCCTTCTTTTTTTTTTTTCCTTCTTTTTTTTTTGAAATCCATCCTCTAATAATGAATATCGATGAATCCATCTATATGTACTTATACAATCTTGAAAAAACACTTTATATAATTCTTTTTACATAAGAGATGTACTCGGTGTATAGGTCGTAATAAGAAAAAATGAAGATCAAAACTCAGTAAGATCAGTATTCATTTTCGGTAATTTAATGAAACCCCTAATTACACAATCAGTTATAGTAACGGTTAACGAGCTTTTGATGCTGACCATTACGACTGTAATGAGTTTGATCCTCACGAGGTACCCCAATACTGCGGCCTTGTGTCAAACTTAACTTGGTAAATATCATGTATGTTCCGTTCGATTATTTACAGTATTTGTACATTACAGCATAAAAAAAACTTTTTTTTTCTTCGTTTTTTTTTTGTTTTGTTTTCTTCAAAATTCCCTCCAAAAATGAGTTCCCAGCTAGAGACATTATTAACAATGTAAGTTGATGCTAAATTTGTCTTTAGTCTGTGTCCAGCAGTGTTCATACTTGTTTTTTGAAAATTCAAACCTTTTTCAAGCAATCACCAACTAGCAAGAGACAAGAGAAATAACAAATACTTTGATCACCCTTTTTTCCAATTTTTTTTAATTGATCACCGCATTGTGACCTTGTATTGGACCGCTGTGCCAGGCAATTACTGCTACGTCCAATCTTGATGGATAGGGCAAGATCCTGAGAAGATTTCTTAGCAGAGTATTCTGTCAGTCCACCGCTGGACCATGCTGCAACCCGACACAATAAAAATAAGTGTCTTCACTTGTTCTGAAACTTCTAGGAAAACAAAAATTTATTCAACAAGGTTTAACAGTCAATTCAAATCAAATCGATGTTTTTTTCATGCATCCATTTCCTATCCTAGCTTGTGCGCAAATAGTCACGGCCGCTGAGGGCTAATTCTCAAACCCCTTTTCACCATATGTACCAGATTCTCCGACCATTTAAATCCCCATTTGTCCGAGGGCCTTTTTACTTCTCTTACGGAATGCCTGTCGGATTTGCTGTTCAACTTTCAGGCTTTTATCCGGCAATTGTTTCCCTCTCTTTTGTAATTTCCTTTGTGGTGATTATTCCAATCCGATATTTCCTCTCCGTAATGTTCTTGGTAATTTTTTTGACATTGACTTTCTGTCTTATGAATCTAACTTTCCTTTGTTGGCTTCAATAATAAATTCATTTTTGAACATCTGCTAATCGACAGTTTGAATGTAGTAACGTTGAGTCGTTGTGTTATGGCATGCTGCCAAAAGATGTTGATTATGTGACAGTTTCTTTTGAGTGACTAACCAGACCATTATTTTTCTTTTTTTTTTTTTTTTTTTTTTTTTTTTTTTTTTCTTTTCAGCATTTCTACGTTATGCTTGGTGCTGTTCCCCTTGGTGTGGTGACACTTTTAGTCAACCTTTTCATTGGTGAGTTGAACAAATTGAGATTAGGATTTTGTTTTTTGAAACGCTCAGTTCTCCTGAAATGGATTTTTTTTTTTTTTTTTTTTTTCCCTATCCAATTTATGGTGCTTTTAACCCATTGGACCCTACAAGCCTTCAGAAATTTCTTCGTTTTCAGAAAAAAATAACCTTCAAGGTTTGACGTTCTATTTACAATGAAATAAAATGATTGATCGGGCACAT
Source organism: Thysanoteuthis rhombus (assembly GCA_963457665.1). Lineage (NCBI taxonomy): Eukaryota > Metazoa > Mollusca > Cephalopoda > Oegopsida > Thysanoteuthidae > Thysanoteuthis > Thysanoteuthis major. Next base: position 35,619,654 of record OY735242.1, on the reverse strand, counting down.
AATTTCTATCTTTTTCCGGAAATACCTATGGGGATACAGAACATGGATTATCTTCTCCTCTTCAGGTTACTCTCGTTAATGCCATTGACCCAGAAATTGATTTTGAAAAAAAAATACTATAACATTGTGTATCATAAACAAGAAAAAGATGCGTTCCTTACAAAGAAAGTTGTCTCTCTCTCTTTTGGGCCACTTAATCCGTCATAAATGCTGTTAATCGATATGAATCTGGTCTTCTGACATTCTAATATCTGCCGACTTACCTCACCGTTAAAAATTCTTGTGAGACTAGCCTCTTTTTTTCTTTTCTTTTCACCCCTGATTTTCTCCCATTTTCTAGGAAAAGCTGAACTGGCCGACATCCCAGAAGGATATGAACCAAAAGAATGGGAATATTCTCGTGTAAGTTAACCAATTTCTTTTTCCTTCGACCAGTGTAGTGCCTTTGCTGAAGGAGTATGTGTATGGTGTGTGGAGTATCCTGCCATGCTTTTCATGTAAATTAATTTTCCATCTCACATACAAATCTACATCTTCAAAGTAATCTGGCCACTTCTTGTCTCAAGTTTTGCCAACTTGGATATTTTGTATCTGAGGTTGGATAATTCAAGCAAGATAATTAATAGAAACTATGAAGAAAGATCTATAATCTCCAATGTTTTATTTACTCTTATTAGATTTCTTCAGAACCGCTAATCCAAAAAACTTCTAACTCGACACTGCACTGCCTTATATGTTGACGAATATATCAGTGAATGTCAACTTTGTGCTTTTGACCAGTTATTGAGTAATCCTGATGTATACACACTATCCTCCGACTACAATTACAGAAATCTATGTTTGAAGAAACTCTCAAGTTTCTTCAGTTTTCAAGTGAGACTGGCTGGTTGGATATGTATGTATAATGTATGCAAGCTGTAGCAATGAAGATGGAGAGTTGAAAATTTGAACCTTTTATTCTCTAAATAGATTCTTTAATGCGGATTTCAATTTGTTATAAATTTATGCTAAATTGGTCCCTAGTTGAGTTCATGCTGTTTTTTTAACTCTGACTTTATAGCGATCCAGCAAAGAGAAGTGATTTATTCATCGATCACCCCCCCCCCCGCTTTTTCCAATCTTTTAACTGATTGCCCCTTCCCCTTTAACAAAGCATGCTACCAAAAACAATGATCACATTATGATTTCTATTGAGTGACTACCCAGACTTGTTCTGATTGATTGTTTTTTGTTTTTGTTTTTTTTGGTTTTTTCTTCTCCAGTCACCAATCACGCAATTCATCAATTGGTTCTGGTTCGATTCGATGCAGAAAACATACGAGAAAAAAATGAACGTCCTCCATGATGAAAATGAGAAGAGAAAGCTATTGTAAGTGGATTTAAATTTATCACATGCCACCATTTATCAAACGCTGTTTTATCAGAAATACAAAAAAGTTCATACATGCCATAAACATATATGTATATGCCCCCACACGCATATGCCACACACAGAGATAAATATTACGGACACATACGCACACAACACATATACACTTAGCACACACATACTACGTAAGCGTTTGCGGCATGTATGTAATTATGTATATATGTATGTGTGTGTAATTTGCATTTTTAGATCTTTAATCATTACCTAACATTAAACATAAAAATTAATAACTACCAAAAAAATCATAGCATATCTATTATGAATACTAAATTTTACATTGTTTATCATGAGAAACAATTATTTTTTCTCTTTTTTGAATAAATTATTAAAAATGTGAAAAGAATTGAAATATTTTGGAGAAAAAAATTAGAGAAAAATATTCGGCCATTTTTACAATAAGCTCAAAAAGGAACATTTTCGTACAGAGATGATAAAAAAAATGACACTCTGTGCATGAATTGGTGAAAAAAAAAAAAGAATAAAGAGGAAAAGATCTGTATTTTTTCTTTTGTAATTGTACATTTTATATCAAAATATATCAACCGTGTGAATTTGAAGTAAACGTGAGCTTTTTAAGAATATTCAAAGAATATTTTGTAAGTGTCCAAATACTTGTTTCCCTTCACTATAATAACTAACGTCTCCATTTTAAAAACTGGAAATTAAGATATAAGTATATGCTGTACCCCTACCTCCCCTTTTATTTACCTCCCCTTTTATTTACCTCCCCTTTTATTTACCTCCCCTTTTATTTACCTCCCCTTTAATTTACCTCCCCTTTAATTTACCTCCCCTTTAATTTACCTCCCCTTTAATTTACCCCCCCTTTTATTTACCTCCCCCTTTAATTTATTCCCCCCTTCTATTTACCTCCCCCTTTTATTTACCTCCCCCTTTAATTTATTCCCCCTTCTATTTACCTCCCCCTTTTATTTACCTCCCCCTTTATTTACCTCCCCCTTTTATTTACTCCCCCTTTAATTTACCTCCCCCTTTTATTCACCTCCCTACTTCTAAGTTTGTTGTTGATGGTCGTATTCCACTTCCTTTCAGTCTATTTGCAACATTTTAACTTTTAAAGTCATGAACCACTCCCTATTGACAGTGGAACTCTTCAGTGGGGAAGATGAAGTCTGTTTAAATTATTATGACAGATAGAATAAAGTATAAATTTTTTAAATCGCCTAAAGCTGAAAGGAGGTAATCGTTAGTTATCCCCCTTGATATTAACATTCAAATTATCTTAAATGATTTTAAGAGTTGAACCATTTTTTTTAATCATTTTATTCCTACCTCATCAGGAAACTGGAAACTCGTGTCCGAGATATGATGCGACAAAACCAAGACTATATGGGTTGGTATTACATCCCTGTGAGCAAGAGCATCACCGACAAGGGCAAACAGTACAGAGACAACGTCAGCAAGGATCTTGGCCAGTCTTAATAATTACTTATTATTAGTATCCAGTTGTTGACTTAGATGATGCAGCCCCTCGGACGGGGTCCTTACTTCTTTTATCTTTGACTGTTGAAAAAAACAAAAAAAAAATTTGACAGATCAATGATTTTGTAAGGATGAAAAGAATGGATAAAATTTGGAGTTTAGTATTTGAATAAATTTTGTGTTTGTTTTCAATTTTTGTCAAACTCTGAAGAGGTTGACTTAATTTTCCTCACCTAACAACAATGACAATTTCAGACTTCTGGTTAAGATCAAAAAGTGGAAAGTTTTGAATGGATCGAGAGAGAGAGGAATGAAAAGAATGAGACACATTCTATTCCTCCATCATCGATCAATGAAAGGTAGAAATAGAAATTGGAAAGCTTTGAACACAAGTTTTCTGTAAATATCTAGATTATAGCTAGAATTATCTTAAAAAAAATATCTAAATACTATTTCATTAAGTTCTCTTCTGAGGCCAAATTTGAAGATGCTTTTACAAAAGTGGAATTATTTTTTAAAAATTATAAATTTCTGTCAAAGTAGAGTTCGACCCTGAAGCAGCCATTCTGGTTTTGTTTTTTGTTGGTTTGTTGTTTTTTGGGGGGTATTTTTTTGTTATTTCAAAAGGTATTTGGACCAGTGCTTCTCGAGCTGGTGAGTGATTCACCCAAGGTCGAAGAAAATTTCATTTTGAGGCTGAATGAAACTACCTGGGTGATCGAATGGTGAATAGCTTAATTTACTCAGATATTTATATTTTTCTATCTTATACTTTAGTACTTTATAATATATATGTGTTAGTACTCTTCTATGTCTCAAACATAGCATCAGTGAGGAGAAACAAAGACATAATCAGAATCAACAGATCTCAAATAAGTCCCCCCACCTCCTTGATACTTGATTTCCTGAAATCTCTGTAAAATTCCGTTATCCATGAGCTATTCATAGATTTTCCATTCGTGGTTTTGTAGCCTACCATAAAAAAAAAAATGTATCATTAAAAATACTTCAAAAGTTTAGGAAATTATGAATGCATTGTAGTAATATTTATTTATTAATGTAAACAAAATAAAACCAGTTAAAAACTAACTTTTTCAATATTTTCACTCGTAAACTGGTTAGTTGAACGGTATTTTAAACATTAATTTTTTTCTTCTGATCCACTGTATTGTAAACAGATTTATTCATCTTTCAGTTGATGAAGTATTATAATTCATTAATAACAATTTTCTTTTTTCATTTTTATGCTACGATTCACTTTCATCAGAATATTTTTCTTAGACCTGATAAAAAAATTTTAAAATAGAAAGTTCAAGATGAAGAGAAATTGTTGTATAAAAAAGGAAAACAATTGTTTGCTGTCACTTTGAAAGTTTTACAAAATTTTAGGTTTTCATTTGCTTACTTCTTGATTTTTTTTTTTTTTATGTTTTTTTTTTTTTGTTTTTTTTTTTTCATTTTTTTTTAAATAGAGTATTCAGTTATTACATATCTTTTTTGAAAGTTTCATTTTGGTCAAAACGACAAGAAAATAGTATTTAATTTGTCATAAGGAAAAAATATATACTTTTGCATACCCAAGGAGGGTTTCTGAGTAGAACACTGCTGTTTTTACGTTTTTGACTAAAAAAAAGTATTGATTCCACCATAGAAAAAAAAAAAATTAGAGTCTAGTTTTGAAATTTGAAATATTTATCGTATTCATTTATTTATCTGTCTGTTTACAATTTGGGTAATGGTAAATCGTCTGTTTATGGCATAAGATTTATTGGTTTTAGGGGCCGAATCAGTGGGGGGGGGGGGGATCAGCAAAAATAATTTCTAGATCTTCATGCCCTTTCTTCCCACAAATAGCAAGGGGTAACTGTAATTGCTTTCCAGTGTTGATAGGGGAAAAAAAATACTTTTAGTCTGAGTAACGCTGATCCTAATTTCAAGATAGTTTTCTTCATATATTTTTAGTATTTTGTTGAAAATCGATAAAAGCAAGCCTGGCTGCTGCAGGGTCAAACTCCTTCTCTACTTCTAATTTGAACTTAAAAATTGAGGGGAGGCAACTCTTGTTTTGAAATCCAAAAGAGTTACTGCTTTTGTTCTTGTTATGGTGGGGGAACCAAGTCAACTCTAGCCTCTGACTTGGCTTGAAGTTTGACGATAAACAATCGTGAAATAAGTTAATTTATCCCTTTCTTGGGGGGGGGGAGGCTTGATACAAATGAATACACGGTTCCTCTTCTTATTGTCTCTGGCATTGCATTGTGGGTTGTAGTTGAACCACTTTGAACAGTTATCACAAACTTGAAAAGAAAACATTGAAAGAATTCAGTCCTTTATTAGATATCCAATTAATAGTTAGTTTGGTAATTTTTTTTTTTTGGAATCTCGGAATTTTTGATTGGGAAAGTTGTGAGAACCTCAACATGCAAAGATACCTAGATTTTTTACAAATACAAAATATCAATTATTGGATTTTAGTAAAATTTTCACTACTTATCTAATAAAGAACAGAATTTTTTCCACGTTCTCTTTTTGAGTTCTTAAACTGCTGATATAAACAATACTCTCATTAACTACAAGCCCTACAGTCCAATGCGTAAAAAAGGGAACCGTCTAATGTATATAAAATAGAACGCAAAAGAGAATAAGATGAAAATGTATCAAAAATATAAAGAAATGAAGTCACTGGTCAATGAAATTCTGTGATAAATACTTAAGGGTGGATGACACGGAAATAGTGAAACCCTGAAACAAGAATTGTGGTTGAATTTTATTAATATTTCGATGTTCATTTACATCATCTTCGGGAAGTTATCAATCAAGTAAAATAAGAGTGACAAGAGGACAGAATTTTTATAAGACCAAGAGAGAAACTCGGTAGTTTGGATAGTGGAACTCATGGATGAAAGTTCAAACTGCGGCTGTGACAGTTTGAGTTTGCTTTTCACCAATGTCCTTAGTAAAGGCATGGATCCTCTTCACCCTGCTGTGGGAAAACTACCTTGGCAATTTTAGCCTTATTAGGCAGTCCATCTCTAACATTAGGTTAGCGCCCCATTCACTCGAAAAAAAATTATAGAATCTCCGTGAATCATTTGAGAAACGATGACAAACATCATTACCTCGTATTGTGTGATACGAGATGAAATCATTAGTGGTGATATTGGATTACAAGTGAAGCAATTTACAACCTGATGTGAGATATTACTCAAAAGTGATTCTGGGAGGAAGATCTTTCCGAGGACCGACAAGCTTCTAAAATGTGAGATGACGATTTATACACGTCTCTACGATGCACATTCTAGTCTATTTACGAATAGTTCAGTTGTTTGGGGAGATGCAGCAGGTGATGTCTTCAGGTGGTGTACAACCTGGAACCACAACATACCCTGGCACCCAACTCTCTGCCCTTCTCCCTCTGATCTCCTGATCATATCTTTGTTTTTATGCCATAACCAAAAGGAGGCTCTTTCAGCTGCCGCTCCCAAATACCGAACTGCTTTCCTCCTTTCTTAGCCTCTTGCGTTAATCCTGGTAATCAAATTCAAATGTAGGGGAAGGGAAAAATCAAGTATATCCCACCTGATAGTGTATTATAGAATGTGTCATAGACTGCTCTCAGCTGTAAGGATATTTGGAACAGCTCGAGCGTCCACAGATTGGTCCTAGTGGTTCTTCTTTTGGGCAGGTCCCATCTTGTCCAGACCCTTTGTGCTCCCTGCTCCACAGCTCTTGCTCTCCTCACTCCATCCCCCAGATTCTGGCCAGTGCAGTCCATGCGAGGGAATCCCTGGCTGCCCAACTCCACTGGGGAAATCCAGTCTGCCATCCTTTGTCTCTTCAACCTGTCGCTGGTTTTCCTTTCTGGAGCCTCCTCACAGTCCTTCTTTCCACGGTACACTCAGCTCCACCGTAATTATCTTTTCCTTTTTTTGCCCAGTTAACTACATCTGGTCTCGAGGTAGTGGACAGCACATCTGGAAACTGGAGCTTCCTTCCAAGGTCAACTAATCTCCAATTCATTTGCTGACTGAATTAGTCACAAGAATTGTGATTGAATTTCATTAATATTTCGATGTTCATTTACATCATCTTCAGAGAATTATTGATCAAGTTAGATAAGAGAGACAAGAAGACAGAATTTTGATAAGACAAAGAGTGAAACGCGTTGGTATGGAGAGTGGAACCCGCAGATGAAAGTTCAAACTGTGGCTGTGACAGTTCGCGTTCACTTTGCACTAACATCCTTGGTAAAGGCACGAATCCTCTTCCCCCTTCTATAGACATACCAGCATGACAAATCAAGCCTTTCAATCTTGTAAGGCAGTCCATTTTGAGCATTAGGCTAGTGCCCTGATATTGTTGAGACTTCCCTCCTTCCTCAACGAAGGCAATTCGATGGAATGGTTTGGTGTGAACCTGATGTTTCTCCAAGATGTCTGTTCATCGTCATCATCAGTCTTTCATCATCATTGATTTATGCTATAGTAAGGAGGTGGGGGCTTGAATAAGGTTTGTATGTAACGTAAAATAAAGAAGAGTGTTTGCCTCATTGGTTGCATTAATCAGCTGTTTGGAACATGGTTTTTATACTTTGCAGCAGTGTATGCCATAGATATACTCTCAGACCCCTATGTTGGGAACCTTTGGATTAATGTTCTTAGAAAGGAAAAGTGCTCATTGTCTTTTTCATTCCCAGACAGTAATATTATGTAAAAAAGAAACTAGCAGTTGTATTGAAATATAAGCCTTCATTGTGACGTTTGTAGGAAACACTTTTTGTTAGGAGTAAAAGAAAAAAATGCTCATGATAACTCATATCAAAGAGAAGCCATCTCCTTGTGAAGTATGTGGAAAAGCTTTCATTGTGAAGAGCAATTAAACAGCCAATATTAAAATTCACACTAGAGAGGCACCATAAAATTGTGAAGTATGTGGTAAAGTCTTTTCTATAAAAAGTCGTGTGAGGATTCAAACTAGAGACTATCTTCTCATTGAGTGTATGACAGATTTTTTTCTTAAAATCGCTTGAAAATTCATATGAGAGCCCATACTAGAGATTCACCATTTTTTTGTGAAGTGTGTGGCAAAGGATTTATCTGTGAAAAATTTTAGAAATTAATTGAGAACTTACCCTGGAGAAATGCCATTCATTTTTGGATTATAATACAAGGCTATCTCAATATTAGCTTGAAAAAAAAAACATGCGTATACTGGCAAGACTCCATACTCCTGTGCTGTCAGTAGCAACATTTTTAAGATGTCATTTGAAAAGTCAAATACAAATTTATACAGGAGAAATGCCATTTTCTTCTAATGTGTATAGCAGAACTTTTTCTGAAAAAAGTAACTAGAAATGCCACGCGAGAATTAGTCCTGGGAAGACACCTTTTCCATATGAAGTGTGTGGTCAAGCTTTAACAAGGAAAGTTAGTTTGGATAATCATATGAGAGCCCATGCTTGAGAAATACTATTTTCCTGTAAAACTTTAGGCAAGGTCACATAAGAACTCACACCAGAGAAAATCCTTTTGTGTAGCGGGATTTTACTCACACGAAAATACAAGTTCTTATTTCCAAAAGAAGTATTTTTATCAATCAACAACATACGGCATAAATGACACAACATGCAACTTGAAAAGAATATTGTCTTCTGCTTTTCTCAGCGTCAAAAATATCAATTGCCCAAATTTTCTCCATTGTTTGGCTCAAATTCAAGAAGGTAGTTGTCCCCGTACAGCCCTCTGGCCCATACATCTATGATTGTAAGTATACTTTTATGAAAACTATTTGGTAGAAAATGATGTGTAAATTAGCTGACCAACAGTTGATGCTCTTCATCTGTTGAACACGCTGCACAGATTCTTTAGGACAAGGTTTTATGTCCCTGTTGTTTAATTGTAGAATACACACAAATTCTAACAGAGTTGAACTAGAATATATTCTATGTCTCGGTTGTTTAATTGTAGAATATGCGCAAATTCTAACAGAATTGAACTAGTATATATTCTATGTCTTGTTTGTTTAATTGTAGAATATGCACAAATTCTAACAGAATTGAACTAGTATATATTTTATGTCTCAGTTGTTTAATTGTAGAATATGCACATATTTCACCAGAATTTAACTAATATATATATGTATGTATTCATCATGAAGAAATGGATATATAATCTGACAAAATAAGTATAAATGCATTTTTTTAAAAACTCTTTTTGAACTGACATCCCGTTTTTACACAGTGAATATGCCAGTTGGTCAAGACAGTGTATGTAAGATAAACAAATAATAATGCATCTATAATCATATATATGTATATGTATATGTTTTTATACTCACATCTATCAATATAAGTATATGTATGTTTCTTATATGTGCATGTGTATGTGCATATACATAGTGTACTGTATATATCGTCATTATTTTTTTGAGGGTTGTGTTATCTATGAATGAAGAGTGCTTGATATCAGGTATAGAACATATGTAAAAAAGTGATTTAAGAGCTCCACAGTGACTTTGAGTTTCATGCCTGTGCAAGCATCAGACCATCTACCAGAGGGTTATTAATATATACTTTACGGCTAAGTTTAATCTGAATTGGTAAAGGAAGGTGAGTAAGAAAGCTTCAACGTAACCAAGGACATCTACGATGGGACAGGAGCTTTTTTCTTTGAGGATATCCCTTTTTTACGGGGGAACCAAATTCAACCATCACCGCCATTAGATTTGCTTATAATTCTTCACTGTTTCGTATCTTGTCCAAAGACGAGAAACGATTTTAACACATTTTTTTTTAATCATTTTAATTTACCACGAAAAAAGATAGCTTATAAAATAACACAAGAAAAACATTGAATAGGTACGTATATACAGTCATTTCCCCGCCACAATTGTCGGTAGGTTTTGGTTGCATTTATTTATTCATTTCAAGTAAAAGACCTAATCTTTCCTTTTTGCTTTGAAAACTACATCTTTTCTTTCAAATCTATTTTTCCCTTGTCATTTACTTTGAATATTTCTAAAAAAATGTCCAATGATTATATGAATAGTTTCTATGTCGAAAAAAAAACTAAGTTTTCTTAAAAGCAGACGCTTATGAGCTTCCATAGCAAATATAGCCAATGATTTAAAATGCTGAAAATGACATGAGTTCTTCTACAGAAGAATTACTGACGAGTTGATTTCTAATGGAAGAATTTGTCAAAATGTTGAAATGCTATTTTGCATTCTTTCGTTTTGTGTCGTCGAAATGTTAACCATCGCCAAAATCGACTGCAGATTCACAAGAAAACAGAGCTAATTGCAACTAAAATGATCAAAGATTAAAAACAAAACAAATATTCAATTCGATATCTAATGTAGCTGTTTTTATTCATTTTTTTTTAATCTATTAATTCATCATTTATCCGCTATCATGCTTACAGCAGATAATACTTGTGTCTAATCCATATTCTGCTTTGTCTTAATTTTTGCGCCGTCTTCTACATCGAATGAGTGAAGGTGTGAAAGAAGTTTCTAATACCTATTGTCTGTTGCTTTTTACAGACAGTAAAATATTTCGGTAAAGGTTTGCTATGGGTTCGTAAACTTTAAAAAGTAAATATCATTGGCAGCTGCCCCATAAGTCAAGATAATAAATGGTTACCTCCCTTTGCTATTCACTTTATAAACCAAGAAAAATTATCACTGATATTTTCGCCCTTTCGTGCATCCGTCGTCGATTTTGACAATGGTTATGAAAATTCTGAGGACTCAAAACGACAGAATGCTGCTATCTTAATATCTACTTATAGTTAAAATGTGTGTATCAGATTATATATATATATATATATATATATATATATATATATATATATATATATATATATATATATATATATCTATAGCCACACAGAAGAGTTGTTATACAATGAAACAGCCATCTGTGGATGACACAATTACAAATTACATATATATACATATATATATATATACTTTATTTATGAATCTTATTCATATATGTATATCTTATGTATATTTTATTTATAAATTTTATTTATAAATGATAGTCAATAATTGTGTCATCCACAGACAGCTCTTCCATTGTATTACAATTCCTCAGAGTGAGTATAGATTCAATATCCCTTCCAGTACCGCTAAGTGGAATCGAAACCTTTGCTCTGGACCCAGTGGCTGATGCTCTATCCCTTGTCTACGTAGAACAGGATGGTGAATAGGATGAAATTAAACGATATATTCATTTACTCATGATACCAGAGGGTTCAATTCCAGACTTTGAAGAGCATTGCATATATAATTTATGTATACATTTTGTTTTTATATATATATTTTATACATTAATTTGATTTTTTATGAAAATATTTTTACTTAAATTTTATTTTTACTCATATATTTTATGTATGAATTCAATTTTTTATGTATGTATTTCATGTATAATTTTTACACATATAAACACACACATATATATATATATATATATATATAATGGATAAATTTCATTTATGTATATATGTATATATCATGGATAAATTTCATTCATGTATATATATATATCATGGATACATTTTATTCATGTATATATATATATTATGGATAAATTTCATTCATGTATATATATTTTATGGATAAATTTTATTTATATATACATATATTCCATAGATAGATATTATTTATATATATATATTTCATTGATAAATTTTATTTATATATATATATATATATATATATATATATATATATATATATATATTTCATCGATAAATTTTAATTATATATATATATATTTCATAGATAAATTTTGTTTACATATATATTTATATATATATATATATATACTATAGATAAATTTCATTTATACATATCTATATATTTTTTATATGAATTTTATTCATATATATATATTTCATGTATAAATATATCTTATGTATGAGTTTATTTATATACATATATTTCATATATAAATTTTATATATGCATTATTATCTATATATTTTATTTTTATGTATATATATTTTATGTATTATATATATATTATGCATATATTTATTTTTTATGTGAAAATTTTGTATATCCTATGTATGAATTTTAGAGATGAAAGACCTAAAATAAATGAGATGAGAATCTGGTTTGAAAGTAGTTATTTCTGGCCTTTGCATTACCGGTGGCCGCTTAGCTCAATGGGAAGAGTTTCTATATAATATAATGCGATTTATATGCACATTCTTTGGTAAATATCACTAGCAATGCATTTCTATAGTAAAGATAACTGGCTATGCAAGTTATGTGGTTGATATCATTGGTAGTGAATTTCTATCTTAAAGATCACTGGCAATGTAAAAAAGAGAAAACTGTCCCCCCCTCTTACTTTTCACTGCTTAAAGTAGGAGAAAAATTCCCCTTAATTTTGACCCCTAAAAATGAAAAAATATTCTCGTGCATTCTGACCCCTAAAAATGGAAGAAAATCCTCATCTCCCCCACTTATGACCCCTCAAAATGAAAAAAAAATCATCTTACCCTGTTTTGACTACTAAAACTTTTTTAAAATTCCCTTGAATTTTGAACCCTGATGGTAGGAAAAAAAATATCCTTCCCTCAATTTTGACCCCAAAAAATGGAGAAAAAATATCTTCCCCTAAATTTGATACCTGAAGGTAAAAAAAGACTTTCCCCTCTATTCCATAAAACTGAAAAAAAAATCCCTTGCCTTTTGACCCCTAAAGGCAGGAGAAAATACCTCTCAATTTGGACCCTTGTAAATGAAAAAAAATCTTACCCCCAATTTTAACCTCTAAAAGTAAAAAAAAAAAGAAATTGGATTTTGACTCCCAGTACTTAAAAAAGAATTACCCCCCCCCCAATTTTGATCTCTAAAGGTGAAAAAAAACTCTTCCCTCTGATTATGACCCCTAAAAGTTGAAAAGAAATTACGCCTCCATTTTGACCCCTGAAAGGGAAAAAAAACTGAAAAAAAAGAAAGAGAAAGAGAAAAAAAAATCTCCCTCTCTGATTTCAACTCCTGAAAGAGATATTAAAAAAGATTTTGACCTCTAAAAGTTGAAAAGAAATTACGCCTCCATTTTGACCCCTGAAAGGGAAAATAAACCTGAAAAAAAAGAAAGAGAAAGAGAAAAAAATCTCCCTCTCTGATTTCAACTCCTGAAAGAGATATTAAAAAAGATTTTGACCCCTAAAAGTTGAAAAGAAATTACGCCTCCATTTTGACCCCTGAAAGGGAAAATAAACCAGAAAAAAAAGAAAGAGAAAGTAAAAAAAATCTCCCTCTCTGATTTCAACTCCTGAAAGAAATATTAAAAAAGATTTTGACCCCTAAAAGTTGAAAAGAAATTACGCCTCCATTTTGACCCCTGAAAGGGAAAAAAAACCTGAAAAAAAAGAAAGAGAAAGTAAAAAAAATCTCACTCTCTGATTTCAACTCCTGAAAGAGATATTAAAAAAGATTTTGACCCCTAAAAGTGAAAAATGAAAGTTTCATTCATGTAATCAAATTAATCTCTGATCCCCTTTTATAACCAATGAACATCACAATATGAGATCAGTTGAAAAATGTTTTTGCTTTTTCTTGAATAGAAAATGCAATCTCCGAGAATTGAGTTGAGAAAAAAGAATGAGAAATTATCTTTCATTTTTTACCATAGATGAATAATCATATAAATCGTCCCCACCCATCCCTGATTTCTAACCCCCTAAAAACACATTTTAGGGAGTGGTTTTCAAAAACTGATTTGCTAAAAACACTTCATGAAGATCAAATCTGAATCCACTGAAAATTTTATGGATTTATGTCTCGTAGTTTTTGTGATAGGTGAGTGTATTCTGACTAACAGAAGTGCTTTTGACAAATCCTAATAAGATATATGGAAAAACAGTATTTTCAAAGATATGCCTATTTTTCATTTATCTATACATTGTAATTTTAATTTCAGTTTGTTTTGATAAAAGTTCTTATGAAATCTCATATGGCTTCGACTTGCAATTGATCATAAGAAAATATTGGTATATATATATATATATATATATATATATACATATATATATTGTATATCAGTATTCAGCCTGACAATACCAACCTATAATTTATTTGTCAATATCACCCGGGCCCCTATTCATAGATATTTATTTAATTCAATTCTTTAAAATGTCTTTTTAAAGACATTTTATTCGTGTAAGTGACGTAGTGAAATAGAAACACTTTCTCTTTCTGCATCGTATGTAACTGATGTATTTAATGGACTCCTCGAGTAACTGATGTTTTTTTATTAACTTTGTTCCTGCAATTGGCATAATAGAATACTTTCATTTATGTAACTGACGTAGTAAAATAGGATTTCACTCATGTAACTGACATACTTTGATATAATTTTATTCATGCTTGCATAAAGTAACTAAAAAGCTGAATTTAAAGAATGATAGAAAAATAGGAAGATTGATAAAAACAAAAATAATGAGGCCCGCAATTACAATAATTTTTTTGAAAATTCAGATTTTTTTTATTGATCACTGCCTAACAAAAGGCAAGAAGTAATTTACCCAAAGCTCATCCTTTTTTTTCCAATTTTTCAATTGATTACCCCAAAGTTATGGTTTCTCTTGAGTGACTAACCAGACCTGTTTTATCTACATTTTAGTGCAGTAGGTGTGCTTGAGCCTTAACTCGACCAACTATTCAAGTTCCATAGATTATTCAGAAAGGCTTTGACAAGTCACAATTATCAAGCTCGGCTAATAAATCTGATGTGAAATATGCTGTTAAAATTGTTATAAACCAGTTTAAGGAACAAACAATTGATGTGTAGTGCCCACCTTTCCAGTAGATTATTTATATACGGAGTTATCTGCCCTTTGGAAAGGATCTACTTCTAACCCCTATATCTCTACAAACGGTAAATTCCTTGTTCCCCTTTTTGACGTCACACAGAACTGCCAATCAGATAGCTGATCTTTATCTTTACCATATTTAAACTGTGGCGGTAAATCTCTCTCTCTCTCTCTCTCCCTCTCTCTGTTCCGACTGCGTCGGGGTAAGATCGTCTTTTCTCTTTCTCTCTTTAGTTAGGATAGTTAGTATAGTTTTTATACACACTTTGTTCTTACACACGCATCATCACATATTCATCTCAAGAAAATATCCTAACCAAGTTAAGCACTATCATCGTAGTTAGGTCGGACTTCCTAAGATAACTTCTTAGTGGCAAAACTAGGATCATTGTATAGACTCTATCTCACATTTACTCAGTGACATCTCTTTCCCTTCATCCTTCTTATCTCTACGTCTTTTATCCTGGTAGATCCCTCCACATATTCGTGTCGGCAGAAACTCCGGTCTTTGTTTATTTTAATTCACTCATGAATTAAACCTGGCACTGTTGTTTACTTCTTTGTTTGTTATTATTTCCACGTTTTGTTAATAATCCAACTAACTGTGTACTAACCTTGTTTTTGTGCTTAAACAACGAACACGCTGCTTCCCAGGATTTATCTTTTTAGATCAATTCTGGGTTATACACGTGATAGGGGACTGATATATTAGCAACCTTTAATCAGGCCCCCGTCACGACAGATGAATAATGAAGGAGTGATTTATTTACAGGGAAATGTACCATTTCTATGAGTCACGTGACATGTTGTATTCTGCTTTGAATGCTTGAACTCATAGGTGAGGTACTGTCAGTAGCAGTATACCCGGAGTCTAACCTTGGTCTATTTTATTACAGTCAAGCATAGTCATTTGACAAGCAATGACTTTCTTTGTCTCTAAGAAGGATTGAACTATCAATCCCTGGAACTTTCCCCTCTCACTAGTGTTCACTCATTTTATCAAGCAGCTGGATTCTCGCAGCCTGACACTCAAGTCTACTAACAGTAGGTTTGATATAAAATATGACCAAAGTTGGGGATGATCACTTAAAAAAAATAGGAAAAAGGGGTGATCAATGAATAAATTACTCCTCCTCTTGGGCTATGATTAATAAAAAAGTCTGAATTTTTAAAGATCAAGCATGAATGCTAACAGACTCAAATAAAGAGCCGATTTAGCATAAACTTATAATGTAAACTGCACCTTGTACTAGAAACCTATTTGGGGGGGGGATTTTTAAAAGAAAAACATTTTTTGTTGACATAAGTGGTGAATGTTTAAATTTTCAGCCCTCTAGCTCTATTGGCACAGCCTGTATGCATAACGCATACATTGCCAACCAGACTCATTTCAAACTGAAGAAACTGGCAGTTTAGGTTGATGGTTTTTAATAAATGCTGATTGTCACACTTTGGTGGCCAGGATTTGAAATACTTTCTTTACTACAAAGTTGCTATATGTCTTCATACTTTAGATTTTTCAATGAAAGCTTTATTAATAATTTAAATTCAAAAGGTTTTTTTTCATTTTGCTTTCAGGTAATGAGTATCCACTTCAAGAAAATCACATCAAGGTGAAGAAATGTAATTGTAAAAAATTAATAGGCTTGTCTAAATGTAACAAGTCCCATCATCAATTCCCAAGATTATGTCTTGGGACACTATACAAATGTGCTGCATATAAAACACTCATCCACATGAAAGAGATATGGAAGTCCTACTAAAATGTGACACTGGAGAGTTACAGTTTCAATGTGAGGTGTGTGGTAAGGCTTTTTCCCGTAAATATGACTTGAAATGTCATGTGAGAACTCACACTGGAGAGAGACCATTTTCTTGCAAGGTGTGTGGACAAGCATTTTCTCAAAGGGGTAACTTGACAGTACATGTAAGGAGTCATACTGGAGAGACTCCATTTCAATGTAAATTATGTAGCAAAGCTTTCTCTCAAAATTGTCGTTTGACAAGACACATGAGAAATCATACTGGAGAGATTGCCTTCTGCTGTGAAGTGTGTGGCAAAAATTTTTCTAGGAATTCTGATTTGAAATGTCATATGAGAATTCATACTGGTGAGAGACCATTTTCTTGTGATGTATGCAGCCAATCTTTTTCTCAAAAGAGTAACTTGACTGTACATATGAGAATACATACTGGAGAGACTCCATTTCAATGTAAAGTATGTGGAAAAGCTTTTCCTCATCATGTCAGTCTTAAATTTCATATGAGAACTCATACTGGAGATACACAATTTTCTTGTGAAGTATGTGGCAAAGCATTTTCTCAAAAAAATAGCTTGAATAGTCATATAAGAATTCATACCCCGAAAGATGACTTGAAATCTTATTTCATAACTCATACAGGAGAAGCTACTTTTAACTGTGTTAATTGTGAAAAAGCTTTTCCTAGAGGCTCTGATCTGAAATCTCATATGAGAACTCATACTGGTGAAAAAACATTCCCTTGTCAAGTTTGTGGCCAAGCATTTTCTCAAAAAGGTAACATGACTGTACACATGAGAACACATACTGGGGAGACTCAAGTACAATGTCGAGTATGTAGCAAAGCTTTTTTTATCCAAAGCCATTTGAAAAGACATATGAGAACTCATACAGGAGAGATTCCATTTTTGTGCAAAATATGTAAAAAACTTGAAAGTTCATATGAGGACACATACTGGAGAGGCTCCATTTCAGTGTAAAGTTTGTAACAAAGCTTTCTTCTGTACTGTCAGTCCTAGAATTCACATGAGAACTCATACAGGAGAGGTTTCATTTCAGTGTGAAGTGTGTAGCAAAGCTTTTGCTCATAAGTTCAGTCTTGAAATTCACTTGAGAACTCATATTAAAGAAACTGCCCTTCCTTCATAAAATGTATGACAGCTTTTCTTTTAGATTGTATTGATAAAAGAGCTCTTTATTATGAATCTGTGCATAAGTTTTTTTTAATGATAGCAAACATGAAATGCCTTATTCTGATATACCTGCTTCTACTGTTACCCCCTGGCTACTCACAGTTTTTATAATTTGCAGTTCAGTCATAATTCAACACATCATGGAAGATCTGCTGTACAGTTTAGGAATCATAAATTTTACATATTTGTAATGTACCAACTAACACAGAATTTTGACAAAAAAGTGATGTGTTGATAAAAACAACGAAAATTTGTAGTCTATTTATGTTATAATAATTTTTGTTTTTAATAAGAAGAAAGGTTGTAGAAAATCATCACCTGATGATTATTTATATAAACAATATAAACCTGGGGATAATCATTCAGCTCTATGTACACACACATTTTAAAATCTAACCAAAAATATACTAATGAGCCAATTTCAATAAGATTTTCGGTATACATCCAATGGATATTGTACTTACTTTATACTTATGTGAAGACAGAATGTGTCTGATAGCATTTTAGACGTGAAATTTTTCCCTCAGTCCCCTGTACTATAGTTTTATGAAATGTATGGTTTTTATTAATTAACAATATATAATTTTTTCTACTGAATGGTCTATTGTATTCATTTATCAATCAGCACAACCCACCACAGATCAGTTTAATAACTGGTGCTTGGTTTAGTAAATCACCGCTAGCCACAATAGATCGGTTTAGTGATTGTTGCTGGGTTTAGCTTATTTATGAGTTCTGACATTTATATCCATCTGAACTTCACCCAGCCTTAACCGTTCATAGAAGAAATTTGAAATTTTGCGCATATACACTTCAATAAGTAGGGAAACTGTTTTGAAGGGGGGGGGGACTCCCCCCCCCCCCCCCCCATATTTTTTTTTTTAATTTAGAATGAAAGTTTATGCCAAATTGGTCTTTTAGTTTGTGTCGCTCAACATTTGTGTTTGTTTTTTGAAAATTTATACTTTCAATCATCATAACACAAAAAAGCATGAAAAGTGACGTATCCATTGATCACCCCTTTACCTAATATTTCAGACAATCACCCCCAACTCAGCATCCAGCCAAAAGACATTGGTCTTCTGACAGTTTCTATTGGTTGACTAACCAGACCTTCTTTTTTTTCTCATGTATCAGTATGTTCACTCAAGATTTAGAGTGGGCTCATAATTTCCCTTGGAATGCTAGTTTGTTTGCAATTTCAAGGATGGTAAAGTGTTTTCCAAAATGTTTATAGCACAAGAATTATGGGTTTTTGTTGGTGGGGGGATATTTAAAAGGGGGAACTCAAGTTTTTAAAAGTGGGGCTTGTGTTTTTAAAAAAAGGGTGGGGTCCAATGTTGAAAAAAGTGGGAGCGTTATGTTGGAAACAGGACTCTAAGTTAGAATAAGGATACGTTGAGTTTAAAAGAGGGGGCTAATGTTGAAGAGGGAAGGAGATAGAGTAAGAAAATGGGTGCTCGAGAGGGTGTTGAAGATAAAAAAAGATGCGAGAATATCAAGTATCGATTGCCTTCAAATTTCACAACCTTAAATATCCGCACGTCCTTCTCCAACTTCATTCCTTCCATTTCCAGCCACTGCCCCTTTCCCTCCACCAGCACCTCAATCCCCAACCCACCCAAAGTAAAATATCGAAAGAAGAAAGGCAATACTTCCTCAAAGAGATTTTGTTTGTTAAATAGTGAAACTATTTATGATTGATTCCCCTCTGATTAATAAAATAAACATCTTTTTTTTTATCACTCAGGTACTTGGAAATGAATAAAACTGTAGAGCCTTGGATTTTTATTCAGATTTCATAGACTCCTACATAGAATGTAATTTTCTTACTTTTAAATAAAACATTCGACTCCCTAGCTTCGAATTATTCACAATAATATTCCATTCTGTTTACATGAGATAAATCATAATAATGATTATTTTTCATGGTACTTCGAAGTTTATGACCTGAAATATACAAGTAAGAAAGTTTGGTACTCAATCTGTTTGTTGAGCATTGAAGTCAGAATACAAGGCAAACATTAGAGAATTGTGCAAATACACACATAATATTGTATATATATATATATATATATATATATATATATATATATATATATATATATATATATATATATATATATAATTTGTTATTTTGGAGGTCATATTTGCTTCAGACAATGCATTAAATAATGAAATTTTCAAGCTTGTATTTAGTATTTTTTAGCTTTCAACAGTACAATTATACCATACCAGAGAAAGACTTTCAGACTATAACGTTTAAAAAGGTGTGGGAGATTGTGTTATTTCCTACCAATACCAGAAGTTAGTGTTCAAATTCAGAATTTTCATTATTCAAGGCAGACAGGTTTTCCCCACTTGAAAGAATGGTGCAATACAATCTTCCTCCCGCTAAAGCTCAGTTAGTATAAAGTTCAAAATGGTTAAATGGATATCTACAACGGTATCTTCTAGATCAGGGCTTCTCGAACTTTTTCCATTACCCACCCCTTTGATGAGGCAAATTTTTGGTACCCTTCTCCCCCAGCCATTGTTATATTCATACTCTAACAGCAACTCAACATTGAAATAAATAAAGACGAAAAATTGCAACGTATTAATATTCAAGTTTTACAGCGTTTATTTTTAAATGAAGAGGAGATTGCTTTTTAAAAGTGAATTACTGAAAGAGAACTGAAACAATTTTCTTTCCAAATTAGTTAATAGCTTGGAATAAGTCCCTAAAGGGATACATATTTGTACAGATTTAAAACAAAATTGAATGAAAACTCTAGTTGGATTATTCTTTTTTCTTTTTCAAATTCTAATATTTCTGCAAGCCCTGATGACCTCCTGGGGGACCTTAGATTGAGAAGGTCCCGATCTAAATCATGAAAACTTTCAGTGTCTTGTTGAAAAGATCGATGATTGATGTCTTTCAATTGGAATTGAGGCTAAACATCTTTCAACAACATTAGAATCCAAATAATTCTCTCGAATAGCAAGGCTCCTTCTAGACGGGAGATAGAAAGGTGAAATAAAATTAATTGCTTTTTTCTCATTGTTTCGAGATTGATTTTTGCTTTAAGAAGAAACAATGAAATACAAAAATTCAAGAAAAGATAACAGCATTTATTTTTTCCAAATGATGATTCTTTGTCATCAAGAGATTTCAAAGATTTTGATTATTCCAATTCAAAGAAAAATTAGTGGAACAAACTTCAGGTTCTTTCTCAAATTTGCACACAGTCTCAAGACGGGATCTTTTCCATTTAAAATGAAACAAAATATTCCAGAAAATCCAAATCTTCTATTCAAAAAACTCCCAGTCAATTGGTACCTCACAATTCACCAGTTCTTATTCCTTTAATTTTTTTGCATTCCTTGAAAGAGAGTGAGAAGCTGGAAAATAACCAGGACCAATCTCAGAAGCTCACAAAAAGATGTGGAATTTGAAGTTTAGGATTAGTGACCATAATAGAAGGCACACTTGGTACCTTACCAAAAAAACACTGGAATCAAGATTAGAGGAATTGGAAGTAAGACGAAATAATGCTAAATATTCGAGACTAACGACCATTCAGACTTCAGTTATCACCACCAGTTTGAAGATATTAGAGGAATTAGACAGCCAGGGATAAGCTTAGGACTGGTTGCTGTCGACTGCAAAGAGGATGGAGACTTGCTGTCACTGGGTCTTCAGTGATGACAGCCACATATCTGGTGTGAGCAACAGATACATGAATAATAACAGACCTATGGAGAGGAACTGAGTCGCTCTTAATAGAGCAATGTCATCAGAACCAATTAAATAAAGACTAAAATAGAGAACCATAAATATAAACGACTTTGAGATAAAAATAAGACAGTTAACCACATAGTAAGTAAATGCAGTCTAGGAGAAGTACAGGAACAGGCATGACTGGGTGATCCACTGGGAACTGTGCAAAGAACAAAACACCAAAATTCCTCTGGTAGTTTGAGATTCATACAGATCACCCAATCCAGGCCAGAAGACCAGATCTAATTTTGGTGAACATGGAGAAAAAATGCATGTTAGATTGTTCTTTGCTGTTCCCACAGACCACATAGAAATGTGAAACATAGAGGTAACAGTAGTGTCAATAGTGGTATGAGCACAGGGAACAATTCTGGATAAACCAAGTTTATGGATGATTTTTTGCCCAGCCTCATATTATGGTTTCAATGAAATTCCAAATTGGAGTTTCTGCTTTGAATGAAAACAATGAAACTTATTCTTATAAGAAATTCTATTTTGAAAGAATTTAAAAAAAGAACACAAAGATAATTGGTGAAATAGTGAAATTTCATTCATTCATTTAGGAAAACTGAAAATTGTTTTGTTCAATAAAATATATATATATTTTTTTTTATAAGTCTATTTCCAGTCAGTAAAAGATTTTGAAGATTTTGACTAATTTCTCTTCATCAATTTTAAGATAAACAAATATTTTATCTTTTATACTGAAAATTTTGGGATCAACTTCAGATTTTTCCTTAAATTTGTACAAATTTTTCTTTTCCGGGTAAAAAGAAAAAATTCCTTCCATATTACAAAAATATAAATGGCCTAATTCATTGACACAAAAATCTGAAATTTCTTCTTCAATTCTCACGGATCGTATTTTTCTTCCGTGTGGATTATAACAAAATAATTCAGAAGAATTTATTATTGTCACCCAAAAATTCCCAGTGAAGGGATCGGCACATATTCGAGGCGAATTTTCACCCAAAGATCCCGCAGTTTTAATTGTTTCTAATTTTTTGCCTTCTTTCGTGAAGGTATCAACTTCTAAATAATCATCACAAACAAAAATAGTTTTGTTGATTTGACTCACAGAATGAAATTCCTTTTCTGTGTCGATGATGATTTTTTTCTCTAAAAATGGAGGAATCTTTCTTCTCTCCAAAAATATAAGTTTATTCTTTGTGCCCCCCCATCTCCCAGCAACAACAGCAAAAATGTTTGACGAAATGGAACACATATCATATGGGATTAATTCGTCAGTTCCGTCTTCTAAAAAAGATTCGACGACAAATTCCCCGTCTTCAGTGAATTCCATTATCGATTCCTTATAATCCCAATTACAAAGGAAGATATGATCGTCTTCTTTGCTGACATGAATCGAACAAACATCCAAGTTCGATACCTGCGGGTTCCATTCTCTTTCGATCACGATATTCTTTGCAGCAAACAAGTTTTCCGCTGTCAAATACACCGAGCCAATTTTTTCAGTCTTGAATGTATTCAATCCTTGTAGCCACCAATCGGCAAACGTGATTCTCAAATAACATTCCTCTTCTGGTCTGACTGGTTTTTGAAGCTGAGATGACAGTTTTGATGCCAACGTCCGCAAACCACAAACGACGTCTACATCTTGTTGGGATGCACTAAGCAAATGGCGCAAATTGATGCGCCAGATTTCGAGTTGTTTCAAAATCTTTTCATTTTCTTCCAATAGATGGCGCCACCTTTTCACCTGCTCATTCGTTATTCGTCTCATTTCTTCGCATAACTCTTCAGTTTTCCTCCGGGCATTGTCCTTCATTTCTTCGAAATCCTCCCATATTTGCTGGCATTTGAAATCACAATCTGCATTCAATTCCACGGTGCGATTCTCCGTCCTTTCAATCAGCCTTCTTAGACTCGTCGCGAGATCGTCCATTTCTTTTGCTAGGCCGGGGGCGAGTGATTTTTGTTTAAGAGCTTCCTCCCCTACGGACAATGGCCGAGACGAACAGCCAGGGGAATCGACAGAGTGATTCTGGTAACACGTGTCACAAAGGCATAAGTTACATCTCTCACAATACAAATCTTTGGTTTTATTGTGCAAAGAACACATGTCCATCATCTTCGCTTCTATCACTTGACTCGTTATGATTTGATTCAAGTCACTCATATTATGATCATTCAGAAATTTGTTGTGGAATCTACAGCAATTATTACAAAACAAATTCTGGCACTCTGGACACCAATTTCTGGCAGTTGATTCGACTCCATCCTCAGTGCACACGTCGCATTTCAATCCAGTCGATTCCAGTTGTAGACGTCTCAGAGACTTGTCCACTAATGGCGAGAGGCTCAACTGGTCAAGTACCAATGATTC
Source organism: Thysanoteuthis rhombus (assembly GCA_963457665.1). Taxonomy (NCBI): domain Eukaryota; kingdom Metazoa; phylum Mollusca; class Cephalopoda; order Oegopsida; family Thysanoteuthidae; genus Thysanoteuthis; species Thysanoteuthis major. Next base: position 35,595,886 of record OY735242.1, on the reverse strand, counting down.
GTGGCATACTGGACAATGGCCATTTCCATTCATTTGTCTCCCGAAATTCCTCTCTAAACATGAGCGACAGAAAGAATGAAGACAAGGCAACGTCTTTGATTCTAAATTCAATTCTTCATGGCAACCGGTACATTGAATCAAACTTGGACTATGATTTGAAGCCATATTTGGAGAGAATGGAGACCAGCAGTCAACCTGAAAATAAGAAAAACATTTGGTGAAAGTCATCAAGAACTAATTTACACATCCAGTCGAAAGGAAGTTGGAAAAAATTTTTCTTTCTTCCAATCGATGTTCAAAGCCATAAAAAGGACAATAAAAATAGGAAAATAAACTATTTTCAAAACGTTACATAAAACGACCAATTTTCAGGTGTTTCATAATACAAATGAGAGAAGAATAAAGAATTAGAGAAGGGGAATTTAGACATATAGAGAGAGAGGGAGAAATAGGAGAAAATTAAGAAAAAATATAAGAAAAGGGTGAAAGAGATGATTGTGAGAGTGGGGCAATGATAGGGGAAAGGTTCGTTAGAGTCAAATTTTGTTTCCTTCATGATCGCTTTCAATTTAATTCATTTTTTAATTATAAGTATTTAAAGGAAAATTAAACATTTTCCAATTAAATTACTTGTGTCAAGTCGAAGCTGCCTGAAATTCTACTGTTTAATGATCACTGATCTGTATAATACATATTAGAGAGATCAGTGTGTAGTACCAGCAGAGTGCTAAAGAAAGAAAGAATTCTTTCGGGATAGATATATTGAAAAATTCCTTTACTCTCCCAGTCTAGTCTTCTGAAGATCATCTCGAGGCAGGCTTTGAAGAGTTTAGGTGAGCTGGTATCACCTTGTCTTATTCCTTTCTGAAGCTGAAAGGGGTCCAAGTCTTTATGTAACCTGATAAAGGAGCTGCTGTGATTAAGAAGATCCCATTAAACTTAAAAAGGAGGGTGTATATCCAATGCATCCTCCCGATAGTCACTTATGGAGCTGAAACATGGAACTTAACCAAGAGACAGACCCGTAAATTGAGAACCGTGCAACGTGCACATGAAAGAATTATGCTGGGCCTCACATGGAGAGACCACAAGACAGCGCAGTACATCCGAGAAAAGGCAAGAGTCACGGACATCATAGAATCCATTAAAAATCTCAAATGGCGGTGGGCTGGCCATGTTGCAAGAATGATGGACAACCGATGGACATCACGACTCACGACATGGATCCCCCGAGATCACATGCGCAACCGAGGCCGACAGAATATTAGATGGAGAGACGACCTAGACAAGTTTAGGAAGTACTGGCTCCGCGACGCCCATGATAGAGAAGTGTGGCAAATCCTGGGGAAGGTCTATGTCCAACGACGGACATTAAAAGACTACTGCTGAAAAATAATAATAATAATAATAATAATGATAATAATAATAGTAGAAATAATAGGAATAATAATAATAATAATGATAATAATAATAGTAGAAATAATAATAATAATGGTAGAAATTATAATGATGATAATAATAATAGTAGAAATAATAATAATAATGATAATAATAATAATAGTAGAAATGATAATAATAATAGAAATAATAATAATAATAGTAGAAATAATAATAATGATAGTAATAATAGAAATAATAATAATAATGGTAGAAATAATAATAATGATAATAATAATAGAAATAATAATAATAATGATAATAATAATAATAGAAATAATAATAATAGTAGAAATAATAATAATGGTAGAAATAATAGAAATAATAATAATAATGATAATAATAGTAGAAATAATAATAATAGAAATAATAATAATAGAAATAATGATAATAATAATAATAGAAATAATGATAATAATAATAGTAGAAATAATAATAATAATAATGGTAGAAATAATAATAATAATAATAGTAGAAATAATAATAATAGAAATAATAATAATAATAATAGAAATAATAATAATGAAAAAAAAAAAAAGAAATAGAAATAAGTAAAAACAAGTAAAAACGTAAGCCGGGAGAACCGGGTTTTTCAATTTAAATTCGACCCTAAGAAAAACAAGTTTAAGATGCAACAAGGAACTGTGATATTACTCGGGTTTTTTTTTCCAGGGCAGTAAAAATAGATTGAATAAATTAGATTTCATTCTAGTAACCGACTTGTCAAGACCTGTCCAGTCAGCTGATTTCAAGCCAGCCCACGACCAGGTCGGCCTAGCTCTCTAGTCTAGTCGTCCAACTAACTCGACCCATCTTACGCGTGGGATGGAAAATATAACAAAACATGCAGTTTCCCTGGACTCTGCACATTAAATCTGTTAAATAATTAATTTATTCAGAAAACCTTGGTAAAAAAATAAAAAAAAATTACACGTATTAAATTTGCAATAATTTAAAACCAAACTAACATGATTACACGTACCTGCAAATTAATAAGATATTTGAAATAGAAAAGATTTAGATTAAAATATTTTATTGTAAATAAATGATTTTTTTTTGTTACTTTTTTAAAATAAGAATTATGTTGGAAGCTTTTAATAAATGGAAACGAAGAAACCAAAATTATGACAATAAAAACTTAGTTTTCTTCGTTTTGCTACAAAAAATCAATTCATGTTATTGAGAAAACCTTTGGAAAAACAAACATGATAAAAGGTATTTATTTGCAATCAATTGATCTCCACAGAATTATTTTTCAGATAAGAAATTGAGGGGCCGACTTGGTCAACGAGGGTGGGGCGACTTGACCACAGGTCAAGTCGGTCTATCTTTGTTGACCGACTGGCTAATTGAACACGGGTAATCATGTTGGATTTCTAAAGATTTTCTATCTAACTGAATTCATTATAAAACGGAATTTTAGTAGCGAAACAAAGGAGAACTGCAAGGTTTGTTGTCATGTTTTTATTTCGTTTGTTTACAGTTAAGACAGACCGAGTTAGAGATGTGACGACTTGACTCGGGGCCGTTTTCTGACCACCGATCTGTATAATACATATTTTAGAGACTAGTATTTATAATTAGAGGAATACTTCAGAAAAATAGATAAAATTCCTTTGATAGATTTTTTTTTTAATTTATGAAAAAAAAAAATGGAAAGATACATAAATAGAAAGAACCCGGTTTCTAAAAGAGATATTTACGCTTATGGTCCTCCGTACATTATGACGAAGACTGGCCAAAAAGGTATTCAGCAGAAAAGAGCTTAATATAGGGTGACGATTATAGCTGAGTACTCGAGAAATATCAAAATTTGACTTTTAGAAATGCGTAGTTTAAATGCATCATAGGTCAAATAAATTATAGCCCATTCTAGTCACCATATTCTTCAAGCCATATGTCCCTTAATTTTCTATGAAAACGCTAAAAGTCAAGATTATATATATATATATATATATATATATATATATATATATATATATATATATATATATATATATATATATTATAGATTTTTCAACTTGTACCTGGAAAGAAGAAAATCAAACAAATTTTAGCCATATTTAAAGCCAGTTTTCTGCTGCCGAATTTTCATTCTTTTGTTTTTTTAGCTAAGATGTTAACTGGAAATGAAATTCTGAATGGCATCATTCTATTCAAAATATTTAAATATGAATAAAAGCAGCATTAAATATAACGGGTTCTCTCAACCTTGGAATTTATGAAGGTTGGAATATCTTAAAATCGATTTTTAAAAAAAAAAAGATTACTCACAGTTGATTTAGCTCTGGTTTTCCCCTTTCTTACTTTTCGACTTTGAAGTCGCTAACATAAGTGATACCACTCCGCTGTGGCGAATTGTTCTAATGAAATGGAGTATTAGAAAAGCGGGTGGGGTGTATACCTCGTGGGAGTGTGTGGCTTCTAATTTGCGCACAGACACACATACAGAGGGAAACAGAGGGAGGGGAGAGATAGTAAAATTTCATTGGCTGAGAACATGGGAGAGAGATAACATGGAGTATGTGTGTTTGTTAATTGATTGATTGATTGGCTGAGAACTTTGTATATATATATATATATATATATATATATATATATATATATATATATATATATATATATATCCAAAGTATATATACACATCTCAACATAAAATATATATATATACATATGAATATAAGTATAAATGGCGTTATTTTATGTAGGAACTCTTATCTGAAATGACGAACCGTTATGACACGGTGAATGAACCATTTGGCTTTGATAACCTAATTAGAATCAACAATCAAAGAAAATGTGGGTACTGCAGGAAATTTTATTCTATTTATGTTGTCTAGGCCAAATGGTACATTCACCGAGTAATAACGGGTGATCATTTCATATGAGAGATTCTGTATAATATAAATCAATTTATAATCTTCCAATCTTTATCTATCTATCTATCTATCTATCTATCTATCTATTTCTCTATCTATCTATCTCAATCTGTTCATATCTATCTATCTATCTATCTATCTATCTATCTATCTATCTATCCATCTATCTCAATCTGTTCATATCTATCTATCTATCTCAATCTGTTCATATCTATCTATCTATCTATCTCAATCTGTTCATATCTATCTATCTATCTATCTATCTATCTATCTATCTATCTATCTATCTATCTATCTACCCGTATTTAAACATCGTCGTCTTATTTTTCTCAATTCTACTTATTCATATTCAACTAAAATAAATAAATCTCAACTGCAATGCATTGTGAAGATTATACTCACCGGGAGATGGGGGGGCAGTCATGGGAAAGGGGGGTTCACTTGGGGAAGGTACCTACCTAAGACTCAATTTTCTGGGATTATCGTATGTCCAATGTCTATCAATGTAGACATTTACCGTATATCTAGTTCCCAAAACCAATTACAATCACTATTCCAGACTTTTCAGTCTTCAGCTTCGTCTTTCTAATTTTTTCTTATACGTTTAATTAAGTAAACACGAAAAATTTTGTATTTAAATATGAAATAAAAAACAAGTATGGAAATTGGTTCAGCAGAAATTAACAACGTTGGTCGTTTTCACTAGAACTTTCCTCTTCATATGAGATGACAGGTTCATTTATTATACTTATTTCCATCCGTACTAATCAGAAATGAAAAACGTATCTTGGCTTCAGGTGACCACTTCTAGAAACAAAATATGATACCATGTGTTCATTTTTTTTCTATTTTTGGAATGAACGTAATAAATAATGTTAATATACATTTAGATTATGAGACCTGTTGAAAAAAACATTTATGCTGTCACTAATTGCTGAATGTCTTTGTGTCATCTTTTAATCTAAGCAAGGACTTTTTTTTTTATTCCGCTTGGTACTCAAAAAGGTCAATTTTGTCCGGGGAATTTTTGTGTTTTGATCTTTTTATCCAACGCCCATACCAAAGATAGATTAGTATGTAAGATAAATATAATCGCAATTTAACGCACAGACCGTCACTGTAAAGTGGCTATTAAAACAAAAAACAGCCGAAAACTTGTGATGAACGTAATTGTCGAAGGATTTGAAGAAAATCAAATTAATAATAATGATTTACAATACTTCATCTAATAAAAATAAATAAATGAATGATTGCTTTTGAAAACATTTTGAGCATTTGGCCATTTGGGGGTGGGGACATTTCCCCCCAGTGTTTTGTCCGGACACATGTCCAACTATCTGGTAAACCTGTACGACACAGTTTAGCAGGTAAATTTCAGTTCAAATTATTTGGTTGAAGATGTGATGGGGGGCAAAATTCAACTAAAAGAGGGTATGGTTGTAAAAAGTTTAGGAGACACTGGTGTACAATTCAATTAGCCGATCCTTCGTAAGATGCCGAGATAACTTCGTGAAACTATCCTTACGTAGTTAAGTTTCTTAACTACGGATGAATAGAGAGTAAGAATACAGTATTATTAAACACTATTATTAATTTTTATGACTACTTTCTTTTTATTTACTTTCATCTGAATTTTTTAGTTGCTTTTTTTTTCATTTCTTCAACCGACCTGAATGAAAGTTACGGTAAAACTTTCCTTCCACTGACTTATTTACTTTTCAGTGCCCATTTAAAGCTTTCAAATTCTTTACATGAAGAAATGTTTTTATACATCGAAGTTTTTCTTATTTCACTTTTAAAACAATAGAATTTCTTCCATCTACGGATTAATTTAATTGTACCTCCTCTCACCGAATACTTCTAGCTTCGTATGAGGGACTGCGTTGACTGACTATTATCTTTGTTTCAGGACAAATCATTCCCCACTACTCTCATTTAATCATCAGGATAATATGAAAACAAAGAAGAAAAAATGTCGCCATCTTCAAAAATCAAAACAAAAAATAAAAAGAAGGTAATTCAGATTGATTTTTGATGAAATCCACCAAAGAAGAAGAAATCAAGAGAAGAATCGACTTATGATGGCATGCCTTTGGCACAGCAAGCCCAACCTTCAAAAACAAGACGATTCCGATAATCCTAAAAAGAAGAGTATACAACCAATGCATCCTCCCGATAGTCACTTATGGAGCTGAAACCAAGAGATAGACCCACAAACTGAGAAGCATGCAGCATGCGCGTGAGAGACTCATGCTCAACCTCACATGGAGATATCACAAGACAGCACAATATATCAGAGAGAAAACGGGGGCTCGAGACATCATAGAATCCATTAGAAAACTCAAATGGCAATAGGCTAGCTATGTTGCGTGAATGAAAGACAACCGATGGACATCACTACTCACAACATGGATCCTCAGAGACCACAGGCGAAACTGAGGCCGACAAAATACAACATGGAGAGATGAACTAGACAAATTCAGAAAATACTGGCTCTGTGACGCCCACGATAGAGAAATGTGGCGGATCCTAGGGAAAGTCCATGTTCAACGACGTACGTTAAAAGACTGATGATTATGATTTATGAATTGTCAACCATATTAATTTTAACCACTATTTTCTTCAATCTGAAAAGAATAAAGCGCAATCCATTGAAAACTCTTGATGCAATTGCATACAAAAACATGAAATGATTTCTTTTGATTTGTACGAATGAGAATAAGTGATATAAACGTACCTGCCATCACATATGAAGGGGAGTAGTCAAGTTTTATGAAGTAAAATTTTGATTTGTTTTGATACATGAATTAATCAATATCAGACCAGAGCAAAAATTATCAATTTTTAATGAAATGAAATGTTGTCAACCGTTATTCATTTCTGACTAATATTTTCTTTCATCCTGATTGGAAGCTGCCACCCAAAACACTTACCATATGTTTCTTCAGTTTCTAAGTTGGTCTGTATGGCTGGCTATGTAATGCATACAAGAGGTACCAATGAAGCTTGAGGGCTGAAAATATGAAAATTTACGTCTTATGTTGAGAAAAAAACGTTTTCAGCACACACACCCTTGATTTGTTGTTAGTGGAGGGTTCAATTTGCAACGTAAGTTTACACTAAATTGGTCCCTTATTTAGAGTCCAGTTGTGTTCAGCCATATTTTAAAATTCTGCTTTTTTTAGGGATCACAGTCCAACAAAAGGCAATAAAGGTAAGTTATTAATTGACCACCGTTTTTTTCCTGTTGATTATGTATAGTGTAGCGCCCCCTATTCTTCTAGTAGGGAATTAAATACAAAACTCTTCTCTTAGTTAGATATCAAAAACGTCACATCTGATGACGACCCCTATAAAATCCCTGGACGCACATGGTCCAATGCTAATTAGCGCCGGCATTCATAGCTGGTTAGGCTTTGGGCCCCGGCACTTGTTGCCGGCAACTCTCTTTCTTTCTTTCTCTCTCTCTCTCTCTCTCTCTCTCTCTCTCTCTCTCTCTCTCTCTCTCTCTCTCTCTCTCTCTAAGATCGTTATCATTTCGCCGACCTCCCGGCTGATCCGATCTCAACTATTTTTCCACCGTGACCTATCTCTGTACTAACTTTGCCCATTTCACTTCACCGATGTCGAGGCCACAAGCATACGTACAGCTGCGCAGCTACGCCACCATGTCTTCACCACGTGCTCCAGACGCGTATCAGCTCTCACTCTTGTGAATGAAATGGCACAGTTTTTACTATTCGATAGTCACGATAATCATTCCTAAAACTTCCTTGCTATGGGAAACATGCATGGATAAAACTCCGTGCGCTCTGTCTTTTATGGCCTGTCCGTCGAGAGTCTATCAGCGTCAGAGAATAACCCCAAGTTAAACGCACCTAACATGGCATTTTGGCTCCTACACTGAACCCAGATTCCACGTATTACCTTGGAGCGATCCAAGCCATATGGAAATCCAAGCAGACCAGACAACTCTGCTTCGAAACTGACGCCAATACTATCAAGACACGAAAGCTCCCACCTTTCGCTCTCTCTTCTCATCTCATCTCTTCATGCGATCGATTAGATTTATATTATTTTTATATGTACTTCATTATAGCTTTTAATCAAAAGGTTATATCTTTACAAGATTTGGACGCGATGGAATCGTAGATTTTGGGTCCTGTACTCTCGGGGAGTAATAATAATTGTAGTTCTGTGCAGTAAGAAGATTCTAATAGTGGCAGAGGACAAAGGAGTCTCACTAGTTTAAGTTTACTGACACATGCTGACGTCACGATAAGAGTTGAAAAGGACACGAGTCACCATCTTGTTCAGATGTTAACATCCGGTCGCCATGTTTGTTTTGTTAGAAGCAAGAATTCTACTGGTCATGTGTGAATATAGACACAGAGATTAAACAGAGTTTGTGATCGATATAAAGACAAATACAAACGTTCAAACAAATAAATAGTGGAGTTCGTTTAATATGTTAACAAATGAAACGTGTAAGTATTACATTCGAAGCTGAAAAGGGAACGTTAAAGCACTAAGAAAAGATCGTAGAGTAGACCTGTCTATAATAGATTACTGTGTATCTAATTTAATTTAAATGTAAGAGAGAGACTTTCTTACCAGTCAGACTAGCAAGAGTTTTTGAAGAAGATGGAAATATAGAAGAGTAAGGATCTGTGTTGATCTAGCCGTTGTAGCTACTGGTGCTGAGGTAACTAAAAGATGGTTTCCTTACGCGCTGGTAGCTTTGAAAACCAGAATAATTATTGGAAACAGGGTATTTAGTGTTATGCTTTACGACCAAGTTTGTGCCAAATGTAGCACTCCCAAGTTAATGATCACCGAAAGTAAACGTTGGGGCAGGAATTCTCTACATGGGAAAACGTGCAATGGAAAGACCATTTAAATCACAGAAAACACATGGGGGTTCTGACCCATGTGCGGTCCCTGGAGTGAGGAGAATTAGAGGACAGAAGATAATCGTAACTGTTATGAAAGGAACACATTGCCTTGTCATTCATATGAGGCGAGGCTGTGAATAAGCGTTTGGGCGAGGGAGATGACACCTGCGATTTGGTAATCGTGCATATGAGAAAGATCTCAATATCTGTGAAATGAAAGCGGCAATTTTTAGAACAGTTATCGGTTACGATAAAATTGTATATTTTGCGCTGGCTAGGAAGCCAGGCTAAATGCCAGGGAGAGAGGGGGCGTCTATTGGCAGTAAGCCAAGAAGTGACTTGATGTGTATGTGGCTAGATTTAAGGTTTCGTAGCTAAAGCTAATATTTTTTTTCGCACTTAATTTTCAACAACAACAAAAAAAAATAGTTGTCACACACTGTACCGATGATGCGAAAATGAAATTAAAACTTTTTTTTGTTCTACTTCTTTAAATGGATGGAGATATTTAGTTTCACTGCATCAAAAGGTGAAACTGAATCATACCGAAGTGATGCGTTAAAAGGTCTAACGGAAGATAAACCGATTTCCGATCCTAAAATAAAATTATTCCCTTCTGATTTAGAAACCAACAAAACTATTTATTCATCCATTCTTTAAACATTCGAGATTTTTGACGATTCAAATTACAAAAAAAATTGTTGAAACCCATTGTAACCCGTTGCTATCATATTTTGTTGATAAAAATCGATGTCATAAAAACGAAGAAAGATCAACAGATTTTGAGCACCTTTTTAGGGTTGGAAAAGTGTCCATTAATTCAATGGATATAAAAAAATGAATCATCAAAAGCCTAAGAAAGGAAAATGAAAAAACTGTTGTCCACCAAGTTTTCAAGAAAGAAAGAGTCAAATTCTTGAACGTTTCGAAATTGATAGTAAACCCAACTCATTTACTCTAGTCGAAGTCATACATTGGCAGTAAAAGTATTATTCTAATCAAAAGGTAAAATCCAGCATCATATCAATAGGATATCAATGCCAACATGAAATTAAAACCATTTAATATATTAAAATTTTCAAATCAATTTCAACGATTTCATATGGCGTCAAAATCTAATAAAGTCATCAATATGCCTTCTAATTGAAAATATACTCTTTAGAGACTTTGAATGACTTTTGGGGTCACATCAAAGCAAAGATTAACAGATATTGATTTTTTTAGTTATGAAAAATTGTCCTGAAATATTATTTTACATTTGATTTTAAAGTGTTACTTATTATTTAAACAAAATAATAATACAAATCCAGTTATCATATTCGTACTACAGAATAGACATTCTGAAATGATGCCTTTTGACTGAACGCGATTGTAACTTGCTGTTGTCTGTACTACACTGCTGACTTTTTGACTGGTGTCTTTTGTCTTGATAACTTTTGACCTGGATTCCTTGAATGCCAGTGACTCCAAAGCTTTTAACAATCACGCCCTCTAGTGGTTGAACCTTGCCCCCACAACATCTTCAATCATATGATGATGAGTCTTAAATAAAATTCGCCCGTTTAACTATGTCGTACAGGTTTGCCAAATAGTTGGACACGTTTCTGGCCAAAACACACAATAAAAATGGCCAAAAATGGCTAAATGCTCGAATTGTTTTCAAAAGTAATCATTCAATTATTTATTTTTATTAGATGAAGTATTGTAAATCATTATTATTAATTTGATTTTCTTCAAATACTTCCAGAAGGATTATGTTTCTTTCATAGCCACTTTACAGTGACGGTTTGTGCGTTATATTGCGATTATATTTATCTTACATACTAATCTATCTTTGGTATGGGCGTTGGACAAAAAGGACAAAACACAAAAATTCCCCGGACAAATTTCACCTCTTAGAGTTCCAAGTGAAACGAAAAGTTCTGGCTCGGATTAAAAGACGACACAACGACATCCAGCAATTAGTGACAGCATAAATGTTTTTTTCAACAGGTCTCATAATCTAAAAGTATATTAACGTTCTTTATTACGTTCATTCCAAAAATAGAAAAAAAAATGAACACATGGTATCATATTTTGTTTCTAGAAGTGGTCACCTGAAGCTGAGATACGTTTTTCATTTCTGATTAGTACGGATGGAAATAAGTAAAATAAATGAACCTGTCATCACATATGAAAAAGAAAGTTCTAGAGAAAACGACCAACGTTGTTCATTTCTACTGAACCAATTTCCATACTTTTTTTTATTTCATATTTAAATACAAAATTGTTCGTGTTTACTTAATTAAACATATAAGAAAAAATGAGAAAGACGAAGCTGAAGACTGAAGAGTCTGGAACAGTGATTGTTATTGGTTTTGGGAACTAGATATACGGTAAATGTCTACATTGATAGACATTGGACATACGACAATCCCAGAAAATTGAGTCATAAGTAGGCACCTTCCCCAAGTGAACCCCCCTTTCCCATTACTGCCCCCTCTCCCGGTGAGTATAATCTTCACAATGCATTGTAGTTGAGATTTATTTATCTTAGTTGAATATGAATAAGTAGAATTGAGAAAAAGAAGACTACAATGTTTAAATACAGGTCGATAAATAGATACGAACAGACCAAGATATATAGATAGATAGATAGATAGATACATACATACATACATACATACATACTCCATATCTCTCTCAAGTTTTCAGCCAATGTATGTATATTTATTTATATATTTATACATATATATGTACTTATGATTTTCTCTGCCTCTCCCCCTCTCTGTCTGTCTGTCTCTGTCTGTCTGTCTGTCTGTCTGTCTCTCTCTCTCTCTCTCTCTGTCTCTCTCTCTGTCTCTCCCTCTGACCTCAACCAGCGGGTGACCAGAGTCAGCTTCTTTGTCTCACTCTCTCTCTCTCTCTCTCTCTCTCTCTCTCTCTCTCTCTCTGACCTCAACCAGCGGGTAACCAGTCTCTCTCTCTTTCTCTTTCTCTTTCTCTCTCTCTCTCTCTCTCTCTCTCTCTCTCTCTCTCTCTCTCTCTCTCTCTCTCTCTCTCTCTCTCTCTCTCTCTCTCTCTCTCTCTCTCTCTCGTCAAACTTCTCAGCCAATCAAAAGCCTCATACGCCTTGGACGTCACATCTACTAGCAACTGCTTTATCTGAAAATCAACGACGGAGAAACTGAAAAATTTCTATCCGTGAATTTCGAAGTTGAATTTGTTATTTGAGAAAAGAAAGGATGGTACGAGAATGATTTAACCTGATAGTAAAAATGTTATCGAATTTAAAATATCTCTACTTTCATGAATGCCGACGCTGACATCATCATCATCATCATCATGATAATCATCATCATCATCATCATCATCATCATCACCACCATCAATCTTTTAACGCCTGTCGTTGGACAAAGATCCCCTCCCTCTAGGATTCGCCACAATTCTCTATCATGGGCGTCGCAGAGCCAGTATTTTCTGAATCTGTCTAGTTCATCTCTCCATCTTGTGTTCTGTCGGCTTCGGTTTCTTATGTGATTTCTGGGGATGTTCAATTCTGCTTTTATATAATTGAAATTATTCTGAATCGAATTGTGCTATTAGCAATTCTCTTCCCACCTAATTCTTTAGCTAAGAACGTTTAAAACACGGTGGCGTACAACTGGCTATGAATATAGCTAGAATTGGCTAGATTTCCAATTTCCAGATATTAACAGTTAGAAATGTCATGATATTCTATTTTCAAATCTTGACTTTTCCGATAGAGTTTTCAGTGACTTAAAAGACCAATCGTCTGGAATTAAATATAATTTGTTTGATCTATTTTTACTGACATGAAAAAAATTGGGTGATTTAGCAGTTAGGTGACGCCCTTAGACTAAGTAATTCCAACGGTCTAATTTTTTATCTGTAAGTACTCTGCTATGATTGTCCCCCTTCTCTCTCTGTCTCTCTCTCTCTCTCTCTCTCTCTCTCTCTCTCTCTCTCTCTCTCTCTCTCTCTCTCTCTCTCTCTTTTCTTTTTTCATTTATTAGTCATGCTTTGTCTCGGGTACGGAGGACCACAAGCGTAAACGCCTCCTTTAGAAACCGAGTTCTTTCAGCTTATGTAAAAAAGTTAGGTTTTTTTTCATCTACTTCTTGACCATGCTTCATTATACATACGGAGGACCTCGAGTGTAAACATCTCCTGCTTTAGAAACTGGGTTCTCTCTGCCCATGTAAAAAAAAAATACATTTATGTAAGTTCTCCGTTAGTCATAAAACTGCAGAATCACAGTCGATTTCGGCTAAAAACGAGTTGTTGATTTTTTAGCGAAAGTCCAATTTTTTCTACTATTGATTATTGGTATCCAATATATGAGAAAAGAAGTTGAAAGCGATCATGAAGGAATCAAAATGTGACTTCAATGAACAACCACTTGCCGACTCTCTCTCTCTCTCTCTCTCTCTCTCTCTCTCTCTCTCTCTTTATCATTGTTCCCCCCTTTCATTAAAACTTACTTCTCTCTTATATCACCTTCACTCTTCCCCTCCCTAACTCTCTATATATCCCTCACTCTCCGCACTTTCTTACTTTCTCTCTCACAAGTTGAAACATCTGGAAGAAAATGGTCATGTTAAGTCAAGTTTCATAAATAGACTATTTTCCTATGTTTATCGAGTCAATTTATGGCTTTGAACCTCGTTTTTATAATTGGCTGGAAGATATAAGGGAAGGGAGACAACCCACGAAATTGCTGTGGCTGCTACTACTTACAGATCAAAATTAAATTGGCTACTTTTTAAGCGCTGAAAGTGGCCAGAGTCGTGAAGGATTCTTTCTTAAAGAAATGGCTGAATTTTGAATGAATTTAACCGTGTAAAAGAAAGCAAAAAGAATGAGAACATTTGGAATGAGTAGAAGCAAATTGATGAAATCGGATGACAATTCACTCCATTCAAATAGTGTCTCAGTTATTATGCTTCCTTTGCATAATATTACAAATTGATACCTTCCAATTAACTCTATACCAATACCTCTCACCTACCTCCGAAACAATACCTCCCAACTAACCCTGAACCAATTCCTACCTACCTACCCTGAGCCAATACCTACCAACAAACCCCGAACCAATACCTCCCTACTAACCCCGAACCAATACCTCCCAATTAACCCTGAACCAATACCTAGCAACTAACCCTGAACCAATACCTAGCAACTAACCCTGAACCAATACCTAGCAACTAACCCTGAACCAATACCTCCCTACTAACCTTGGACGAATACCTCCCTACTAACCCTGAACCAATACCTCCCAGCTAACCCTGAACCAATACCTCCCAACTAACCCTGAACCAATACCTAGCAAGTAACCCAGAACCAATTCTGCCCTACTAACCCTGGACGAATACCTCCCTACTAACCCTGAACCAATACTGCCCTTCTAACCCTGGACGAATACCTCCCTACTAACCCTGAAACTATACCTAGCTACTAACCCTGGACCAATACCTCCCTACAAAGCCCGAACCAATACCGAGGACAGAGGATTTACACCTGACAGAGACCAGCCCCACTTCTAGAGTAGTTTTTGTATAGAGTATTGGGCCTAGGGACAGGGGATCCTTCTCCCCTGGACAGAGCAGCCCTATTTCACTAAGATGAATAGACTTTGCATAGAACATTTCGTTTACATTTAAGTTTACGATCAAAAACATGTACGAAATGAGTTATATAAAGGGAAATAACTCTGATGAATACTGGTCAAGGGACGGGATAAATTCCTCAAGCTAGGATAGGCTGTTCCACTCTTGAGTCGTTTTTGGATACTTTACTTGAATTGAAATCATGAGCAAGACGTACAAAGTGTGTAGATACCAGGAAATGACTCTGATGAGCTGATTCCTAGCGTCAGGAGAGCCTTCCCTCAAAGACAGAACAGCCGAATTAGTTGTAGATGTAGTCCTTGTATAAATTTGTTCAATTTTATTTGAGATAACGGGCAAAACATATACGAAATGGGTGTAGATAAGGGGAAATAACTCTGATGAACAGAGGGAAAATAGAAATTGTGGATTTTTCCCCACCATAGTTGACAGACAGAATTTACCCCTTTATTCAAGAGGTTTTTAGGTCCTGTTTGTGGTGAAAAAAATTTGATAAATCCTCATGGAAAATGAATGCTCCTTAATGAGTTCAATGTGTTTTTATAGATAAATGTTTATAAATAATTTAATCAGTTTTAATGATGCTGAATAAGTCTCTTTGAGTAAAAGAACTCAAATGTTTTCTGTTTTGTTTATCTTACAGAGATCAGAGTTGATTACAGGGAATTTTACTTGTTGTAAACTCAAAGCTAAATTATCATTGGAGGAAATCGATGTTTTATTCAAGGCCAGAAGAAACCAAGGTCCATTGGATAGAAAAAATAATTGTTGACAAAAGCTAATTTTATTTTTATTTCTGTTTTCAACTTCAATTTTTTTTATTAAAATGTTACAAAAAGTGATCATAAAAATCTCTCGAACATTAATTGGCAAAAGTTTGGCCCACTAAAGAAAACATTCAACCCTAAATCACATTCAGACAGTTTCAAAAGCAATTTTTAAAAAAATGATACAAAATTGAAAAGCTCTTTTATTTTCTTCGTAAACTTCATAGAATGAATTGATAGGATTGATTTTTAATTCAATTGATGTAGTTCAGTCCCAGAAGTGACTCACCATGCCCCAATTCACTGGGCCCCACATATACTTTTGAGAAAAATAACCTGACATCTTTCTGAAGAGCAAGCACAGTGATTGCAGGTTGGACAAAAAATAATTCTAACACAATCTTCATTTCACTTCATATAGCACAGTTGAAAAATTACACATAGTTGTGGCTCTGTAATGAAAATCAGAGTATCTCTGAATATTAATTCTGGCTTCAAATTAGGTCCATTAGTTTTCACACTGTACACCAGGCAAAATAAGATGGGAGACTTGTTGACTTGGGAAAAAGAAGAAAAGTCCATAGAAAATTCTATCAAATCTTAATAAAAATCCGAAGTGATTACACGAGTTAGATTGTGATAGATCGAGAGTTATCTCCCTTAGACTACCTTGCTTCGACCATTTTTATCAGTTTTGATATGTTTTCATCAACATTTTTTCTTTTCCCTTTTTTTTTCATTATTGTAATTTTTTTAGGGGGTTCAGTTGATGTAGGATTTATCCACCTAATCTTTAATCTTAACTATGATTCTGACCTCGACTGTAATTGTAAACCTAATTTAATACTTAATCCCTTTACACTCTTCAAGTAATGAAAACATTAAGAGTTTTTTCACCTAATTTTTGCATCTTTTTTATTTGGAAAGATTTTCAGCGATGTGAATAACTATACTATTGATCGCCCTCACTGACTGACAGGCTGACATAACAAAACACTCCCACCATCTCTCATTCCTCTTTCCATCTATGTACTTTTAATAAAACATTAGCTACTTAGCTTTGAATTTTCATTTACAAGAATATTCCATTCTGTTCAAATAGAATAAATCATTATGTAATTACCATTGATTCATTAATCACTGCTACCCACAACAAACTGGTTTGATCACTGTTGCTGGGCTCAGGTAATTCATGCCTTCTTACATCTATATGTATGTATCAATCTATTTGGACTTCTCTAAACCCTAATCATTCATTGTGGAAACTGGAAATTTTGCACACATACTCCTGGAAGATGTTTCCTTTATTTTTTTAAAATCAGCCTACAAATAGAGTTATTTTACAATAACTGCCCAAACAAGTATATTTTTGTAAAGAGATGTTTTAAAACTAAACATAAATTCTATTGCATACAAAATCAAAAATCAAATATTTCCGCAACCCCAATAATCTCCTGCAGTTCATAGGACCTTAATTGGAGAAGCCCTAATCTAAATTATGATACCTTTCAGTGTCTTGTTGAGAAGATAAATGATTGATGCATTTCAACTGGAATCAGGATTTAAGGCTAACAATCTTTTAAGGACATCAGAATAGCAAGGCTTCTTCTTCATGGGAGGTGGAAGTGTGTTCATTGTAATAGTCATTGAAAAGTAATACAAATAAAATTAATTGCTTTTTTTCTTTTTTCCTATTGTTTTCAAGTTTTTGTTGATTTTTGCTTTGAAAAAACTGAAAAATACAGATATTCAAGAAAAGATTGAAAAATGCAAACATATTTATCAACCATTGATGGTTGGAGAACAGACGGGAAGCAAAACTTGGACTATTTTCTTGAAAAATATCTCAAACTTTGTCTGAAATTTATTCAGAAAATTCTGTGTATGAGAGAAAACTTTTGCATTGATGATATTTGCCTGGTGTCATGTTACAAATCCTTTTTCGGTGGAGATATCTTTTTAAAATTCTCACTTGAAATTGTATGTGTGTATGTGCGAAAATATGATATAAAGTCAGGCGAATAATCTTGTTGATCATCGCAAAACTTTTCAAATAAAAAGAATGAAACTTATTCACAAGAAAAACAGCATTTCGAAGGAAAAATTGAAACAACTCAACACAAAACAATCTGTATAAATTACATTCATTTATTTTGGAAAAAAAGTTTTTGAACAAAATTGAATAAATGAATGAATTAAAGAAAATAAAATTAGATAAATAAATGACCATGAAAATCGTTGGACAAACTTCAGGTTCCTTCTCAAAATTTACACAAAATGTTTTTCAGGGAAGAAATTCTTATCTGTTTGAAATGAAACAAAATATTTCAGAAGAACCGATTCTTGTCTCCCCAAAATTCCCAGTTAAGCAATCTGCACAAATTCAGGGTCAAATAAGACCCCATTTTTATTGTTTCTATTTTTTTGCATTTCTTTGTGAAGGGATCAAAATTAGTGAGTTTGAATCTATACATTTCATCAAAAGACTTATGGTGGACCATAAAGTCATTGTGAAAGAAAGTGAGAAGCTAAGCAAAAACAAGGACCCAGCACGGGAGCAGAAAGAAAAGATGTGGAATATGAAGGTTAGGATCACTGACCATAATAGTGAGCACACTTGGTACCTTACCAAAAAAACACTGGAATCAAGATTAGAGGAATTGGAAGTAAGACGAAACGATTCTAAATATTTGAGACTAACGACCATTCAGACTTCAGTTATCACCATCAGTTCGAAGATACTAGAGGAATCAGACAGCCAGGGGTAAGGTTAGGACTGGTTGCTGCTGACTGCAAAGAGGATGGAGACTTGCTGTCACTTGGTCTTCAGTGATGACTGCTACACATCTGGTGTGAATAACAAATGCATGAACAATCTAACCATACAATGAGCTTCAATACAAATGATATCATTGGTTGATTGAACTTTCTATTATAGCATAACAATAAAAATTAGATCATCAAAACACCTTAGACTTAATGTCAGATGACGTATCAAAACTGCTTGAGTTGAGTCAAGACCTTAGAAAAATTTTAAATTGGGATACTTGAATAATTGAAAATAAATTGCCTAATAAAATAGCTTTGGGCTCCTTAATGACGATCCATACATAGATAACCCCACCATTTTGGACAGGTATATCCTGGTAATAATGATAAACCTTAGGAGAGAAAATGAGTTGCTCTTAACAGTAGCCAAGAACAAAGTCATAAGAATCAAAAATATAAAGGCTAAAATAAAGATTGGCAAATGTAGACTATTTGGAGATAAAAATGAGATAGTCAACTAGTAAATAAATGCTGCAAATTAGTTAAAGAGTACAGGAACAGGCATGACTGGATGGGAAGGGTGACCCATTGGGAACTATGCAAAACTGCATTTCCAACCATATAAACCAACAGTATATTCACTGACCTGAATCTTGTCTTCAAGAACAGAACATAAAATC
This sequence comes from Thysanoteuthis rhombus, assembly GCA_963457665.1. Classification (NCBI taxonomy): domain Eukaryota; kingdom Metazoa; phylum Mollusca; class Cephalopoda; order Oegopsida; family Thysanoteuthidae; genus Thysanoteuthis; species Thysanoteuthis major. The sequence continues at coordinate 35,576,829 of OY735242.1, read as the reverse complement.
ATCTGGTAGTTTGAGATTCAAACAAATCACCCAATCCAGGCCAGTAGACCAGATCTAATTGTAGTGAACAAGGAGAGAAGAGAACATATCAGATTGTATTTTGCTGTTCCAGCAGACCACAGGGTGAAGAAGAATGTAAAAAAAAAAATAGACAAATATGTAGACCTTGCTAGAGAACTGAAGGAAACTTGAAACATGGATGTGACAGTAGTACCAGTAGTGGTTGGTGCACAGGGAACAATCCCGGGGAAACTGTAAAAGGAAATCGGAAGATCTAAGAATTTTGGTAACACCAAAGACCATGCTGGCATTTGGAATCACAATCTGTGTTCAGTTTTGTAATGTAAGTCCTCGTTCTTTCAATCATTCTTCTTAAACTTATATTGAGATCGTTTATTTCTTTCATCAGGGAAGGGCCTTGTGATTTCTGTTTAAAAGCCCTCTTCCTCACAGACAATTGCCGAGACGAACAGCCCGGAGAATCAACGGAGTGATTTTAGTATTTTGGTAACATGAGTCACAAATGCACAAGTTACATCCCTTACAATATAAGTCTTTGGTTTCATGGTCTAAAGAACACTCTTCTCTAATCATTAAATTTATCACTTCACTCATCTCCTTTCCATCTAAGTCTCTCATATAATGTTTCAGTGTGTGTCTCTTGTGGAATTCACAGAAATTATTGCAAAAATGTTTCTGGGACTCATGGCACCAATTTCTGGCATTGGATTCAATTCCATCCTCTGGATACAAGTCGTATTTCAATTCAGTCGATTCCAGTTGTTGACATCTCAAAGACTTAACCACAAATGATGAGAGAAACGATTGGTCAAGTATCAATGATTCGTGGCATACTGGACAATGGCCATTTCCTTCCGTCTGTCTCCCGAGATTCCTCTCTAAATATGAGTGACGGAAAGAATGAAGACATCGCAATGTATTTGATTCTAAATGTAATTCTTCATGGTCACCAGTGCATTGACGTGAATTTGGGTCTCGATCCGAAGCCATTTCTCGGTCAGACGACTGACCAACAATCAACCTGGAAATAAAGGAAAATCATTTTGTAAAGAAAAAACGCCATTGAAAATAAACACAAACAATGTATCGAAAAGAAGTGGAAAATAAAGAATCAATATTGAAAGGCAATAGAAATAGGACAGTAGTCTATTTGTAAAACTTCACATAAAATGACCCGTTTTATCCAGATGTTTTTGATTGCGAGTAAGAGAAAAGTAAGGAATTAGTGAGAGAAGGGAGAATAAGGGATATATAGAGAGAGGGGGGGTGAGTAAAAAAAAAAGGAAAAGGGGGTGAAAAGGAGAGAGAGATGGTTGCAAGAGAGAGGGACAAGGGTGGAGAGTGAGAGGAGAGGTTGTTCGTTGACATCATATTTTGTTTCCTTCATGATCGCTTTTCAACTTCTCTTTGTTTATTTGTTTATTTCTTTGTTGAGATTCTACGTTTCATGTGATCACTGATCTGCATAATGCATAATATTATAGAGATCAGTTTTCATGAATGGTCGAGTACTTAAAGGAAAGAAAAAAAAATTCTTTCAAGAGAGATTTTTTTTTTTAATTTTCGAGGGATTTAAAAAAAAAATTTTTTCAAGAGAGACTCTTAAAAAAATTATTTCAAAAAGGTTTTTTTTTTTCAATTTTCCAGAGAGATTTTATCTCAGTCTATTCATATGATAGATAGATAGATAGATAGATAGATAGATAGATAGATAGATAGATAGATAGATAGATAGATAGATAGATATGAACAGATATAGATAGATAGAGAGATAGATAGGGACAGGCTGAGATAGATAGATAGATAGATAGGAACAGACTGAGATAGATAGATAGATATAGATGGATAGATAGATAGATATGAACAGATATAGATAGATAAATAGATATATAGGGACAGGCTGAGGTAGATAGATAGATAGATAGATAGATAGATAGATAGATAGATAGATAATGAACATAGATAGATAGATAGATAGATAGAGAGAGAGAGAGAGAGATAGATAAGAACACACTGGGATAGATAGATAGATAGATAGATAATGAACAGATATAGATAGATAGATAGATAGATAGATAGATAGATAGATAGATAGATAGATAGATAGATAGATAGATAAGAACACACTGGGATAGATAGATAGATAAATAGATAGATAAATAGATAGATAGATAGATAGATAGATAGATAAGAACACACTGGGATAGATAGATAGATAGATAGATAGATAGATAGATAGATAGATAGATAGATAGATAGATAAGAACACACTGGGATAGATAGATAGATAGATAGATAGATAGATAAGAACACACTGGGATAGATAGATAGATAGATAGATAGATAGATATGAATATCAACAGAAATAGATATGAATATACTGATAGATGAATAGCTAGATGGCAAGATATGATAATAGATAGATAGATAGATAGATAGATAGATAGATAGATAGATAGATAGATGGATGTGAACTGAACGAGATAGATATAGATTCATATCTGTTCATATCTATCTTTTCATCTTTGTTTGTTCATATCTATGATATCTAAGATCTAAGATCGATTTACAACGTACGTATAATGTAGGATTGGACACTGACTTTGTGTCACTCTTTGCGACATTTGATGTGCAGTTTTCAGTAGAAATATCATCCAAACTGGACCCTGACTTTCTGGCTGCAAACATGGCTGCCTCTTGTTTTTTATTTTTTACTGTAGTGTTGTTGTTTGTTAGGGTTTAGGGTCAGTGATAGGGTTATTTGAGCGGTAACCATTCACACACACGCAACCGAGGCCGGCAAAGTGTTAGATGGAGAGACAAACTTGACAAGTTCAGGAAGTACTGGCTCCGTGACGCCAATGATAGGGAAGTGTGGTAAATCCTGGGGAAGGTCTATGTCCAACGACGGACGCTAAAAGACTGATGATGATGATGATGATGATGATGATCCGTTCACTTTGTCTTAAGCCAGTTTGTTGAAAGCCAATTTGTCGAATGCCAGTTTGTCAAAAACCAGATTGACTTTACTTATTGTAATAGTTGAAACAATTTTACTTCGGCTACTAAATCTAATTCAATCAACGATTTTTATATAAAAGTATTGGAAATTGCAGAATTAGTAAATTTTTTCAGATACCCAGGATATAATTGTTTGTTTACTTTTATAGAGTATTTTATTGTTAAGAGACTGGAAATCACAGAATCAATGAAATCAAATATATATATATATATATATATATATATATATATATATATATATATATATATATATATATATATATATATACATATTACATGTATATATATATGTATATATATATATATATATATGTATATATATATATATATATACATATATATATACATATATATATATATATACATATATATATATACATATACATATATATATACATATACATATATATATATATAAAGTACACATTATATATACATATATATATATATATACATATATATATATATATACATATATATATATATATACATATATATATATACATATATATATATATATACATATACATATATATATATACATATACATATATATATACATACATATATATATATATATATATATATATGTATATATATATATAAGTTCAAATGTATTTTACATCAAACTTATGTACGTCAGAAAATATTGATTCTGTAATTTCCAGTGTCTTAATAGTATCAAATAAAAGAAGAAGAAGAAGAAGAAGAAGAAGAAGAAGAAGAAGAAGAAGAAGAAGAAGCGATGGATTCGCAATTTACGCATCGTGTATAACTAGACCCTGACTTTATGTCTCTCTCTACGACACTGATGTTCAATTTTCGATACAAATATCTCCTAAACTGGATCAAACTTCAAAAATCCATAACTGTCAGAGTTGAGATACAATTTTACGTGAAAAGCTCTTTTCTGCACATATCTTATGAAACTGCAATGGCGACGGTAATTTTGCTCTTGGGTCACGCAACTGAAACACACATTTCTAAGGGTTGATTGTTTTGTGGGCTTGCCCCAGAGCGTGCATATGTCTGCAGTGGTTGGAGTTTTGCCCAGGGATCAGGTCTGCGCATGCGTGAGTGAATTGACTCCAAATATACATTTAGATTATGAAACCTGTTAAAATCATTTACACTATCACCATTAACTAAATATTTTCTTGGGTTTTAATCTAACCAAGGACTTTTTGTCCCGCTTGGCACTTTCAGGGGTATCCAGGTACATAGGCATCGATTTCAATGTCATAATGGGAGACTTGAACGCACAGGTAGGACAAGAAAATGAATGTTGCGTAGTGAGTTTGGATATAAAGTACGGAACGAGAGAGGCGAAGATCTTGTAAACTTCGCAACTGCGAATGGGTTCAAAATCATGAACACTTTTTTCGAGATGAAACCCGATATAAAATGGACTTTGAAGAGCCACAACCATGAAATCAAGAATGAAATAGACTATATCCAAGCAGACAAAAGCGACACTGTCAAAGAAATCGAAATCTTAAATCAAGTCAATGTAAGAAGCGACCACAGAATGGCAAGATGTAAAATCCAACATTAACAAAGAATGAAGTAAAATGTTCCACAACAAAGCGCAACCACTGAACGTACCAAAAAGATCTCACTTGATCCCTCAAGCTTGAACTGAAAAACAGGTATAACATTCTTACCGAACCAGAAGAGGACTAGACCAACATCAACGATTTCAACAACAAAGTAACAGCCTCTCTAATTGAAGTTGCCACTACACTTAAACCAAAGAGCCTACAAACCATCAGTAAAATCTCTATTGAAACCAAGAATTCCATTGAAAAACGCAGAAATCTCCAGCCACCAACAACAAGAGAGAAAATTTAAGCAACCGAACTGAATAAAAGGACCTAAAAGAAGCGACGAGAAGATAGAAGATATGTGACAGCAATCATCGAAACAGTTCTCGAAGAAGGTCGGGGCTTTAAAGCTATTAGCAAAGCTCTCAGTACAGGATGAAAACAAATAACTAGTCTACTCGAGGAAAATGGAGACCCAACAACGGACAGAGCCCGGAGTGTAAAACATGCCCGAGAATTCTACCAAAAACTCTACTCCTCCAAACAAGGACTACTAAACAACAAACGGGATACACAAGACGCAAACAATCAGTTCGAGAATTTTCCAGAAGTTACACCACGGGAGGTGAAACAAGATATCAAACAGGGAAAATGCCCCCGGACCAGATAACATCGCCATCGACCTTTTCAAAAAAGCTAGTAAGATCATCATTAGGAAATTAAGTATTCTACTCAACTTATGCCTGAAACAATATCAAGTCCCAGAAGATTGGAACACTGCAATCATCATGCTATTATATGAAAAAAGGAAACCTGAAAGACCTCATCAATAAGTTTACTCAACTGCATCTACGAGCTTTTCACAAAAATCATCACCCAAACGCTAGATGAAAACCAACCACGGGATCAAGCTGGCTTTTAAAAAAAAAGTTACTCAACCATAGACCATCTCCATTCGATAAATCAACTGAAAAAGAGGAAGCAGCAGGATATAAAATGCTTCATATATGTCAGAGTATTGCAACATATATACTGTCACAATAGCTCATTTATCAGACTACATAAAGACTCGGAGTCCCTTCAGATAAAAAAAAAACGGTATAAGGTGATACCAGCCCACGCAAACTCTTCACAGCCTACCTTGAAATGATCTTGACTGGGGAAATGAAGGAATCCGAATAGACAGCGAATATCAGATTTGCAGACGACAAGTGGTTCTTTCAAGTCCATAAACTACACGACTTCGAAATAATGCTAGATGAACTGAATGAAGAAAGTAAGAAAATCGGCCTTCACATGAACTTCAGCAAAACAAAAGTCATGTGCAATAATCACGTCAGAATTAAATACGCAACGATCAAAATCGGAAATGCAGAACCGGAGAGAGTAGACCACTACATCTACCTAGGACAATGAATCTCCATGAGACCCTCAAAAGAAGAAGAAATCAAGCGAAGAATCACTTTAGGATGGCAAGCCTTCAGCAGAGCAAACTCAACCTTTAAGAACAAGAAAATCCCATTAGTACTAAAATGGAAGAGTATATAACCAATGCATTCTCTCGATATTCACCTATGGAGATGAAACATGGAGGCTAACCAAGAGACTGACCCTCAAACTGGAAACCATGCAACGAGCATAAGAGAAAATCCTGCTCAACATCACACGGGGAGACCGAAAGACAGCACAATATATCAGGGAATAAACAGGAGCCTGAGACATCATAGAATCCATTAGAAAAATCAAATGGTAATAGGCTGGTCGTGTTGCAAAAATGTCAGACAACCGATCACTCAAAACATGGATCCTCAGAGATCACATTCGTAACCTAGGCTGGCAGAATACAAGATGGAGAGACGAACTAGAAATTCAGTTATAATATACGTAAATACGGTTATCCTCTTGACTGACGCCTTTTACCCAAACGCAATTGTAAGCTGCAGTAATCCGAACTGCGCTGCTGTTATTTTGACCAATGTTTTTGACATGATGCCTTTTTACTTAGATTCATTAAATCTGACCATGTATGTTGTACTTGTTCACCAAGTTAAAAAAAAAATTAACAAATATTTCCGCGCTTTTTAGCCATTATTACCCTAACAAACTTCCTGAATTGTATTCGCGCATGCGAACTCCACCCTACCAGTCTAATATTTCCTTTTTTGGTAAAAATTAACTATTAATAGTAATTCAATTATATTCGTGATTTATTTCTCACGGGAATTAACGTGCAGTTAAAAAATAAAATCAATGTTCCAAGTCGTAAAATGACTCAATGAAAATAGGAAAAGAGTCTGTTTATAAAATGACCCGGTAGTTTCCTAGCTTTTCAAATAAAAACGAAAAATTTGACCCCCAGAAAAAGTTTTCTTCTGGAAGTAAGAGAAATCCAGGGGCATTCAAGAGCCAGAAAGAAACACGTCCACAAACCTTTGGTGTTGGCAGACGAATCTTTTAATAGGATCTGTCGATAAAAGTTTCTTCTGTCAAGCTCTTCTCGCAGAATGTATCACACTGGTGAATTCTGCGTACAATGGCAGACTGTTGTTACAAACAGTCTATCTGACCTTTTGACTTCTTTTTCAGATAATCTTAACCAATCAAAACTAGTTTTTAAGAAACCTTTCGAGTCTCATCAGAAATTAGTCACCGTTCGAAAGGACTTTTCCCTATGTGTGTGTCTTTGTGTATGAGTTTATGCTGATGTGTGAGTCGGTTTCACTGATTCAATGTGTGTCTCTCCGTGTATGTGTGAGTATTTCTATGTATGATTTTCCCTCTCAGTGTGTATATGGATGTGTTCGTCTGTGTCTACCCAATTCTATATACTTAGATATGAATATAAAATAAATAAGTTTATACTTTGCTGATCTTATGCGGGTGTGTATTTGTGTTTGTTACTGTGTGTAAATGCAGTGGCGTTCCTAGGGTCGGCGTCACCCGGTGCAGTGACTCATGGTGTCAACCACCCTTCCAGAATTTTCCCTCTTCTCGGGGTATCTGAAATTTCAGTAAAATTTTTGTAGTAAAGGTATATATACCTCAAAAGAAACACAACATTTTTTGCATTAAATATGAATTTTCTTCATATATGCGCCAATCTAAAGGGTTTTTTTTTTCGTAGTGGGGGAGTTAAATGTTATAAGATCAGAAATCATACTTTTGGTGATGGTTGAAGTTTTTTCTATTTTTCATTATTGAAAAAATACGGATATATTCATCCCTAAATTTCAAAACTATTACTTCAAGAACCCATTCTCTTTTGCTTTTCGTTTCATAACGAATATTGTCTCACAAATACGAAATATGTTAAAAATCAAGTCCAGGTTATTGAAAGTTATAACCTTATGCAGAAAAGTTTTCTGCGTACCTCGAAAGATACAAATACAGTACCTTTTTTGCCGTTGAATTACTATCAATTATTGAGTTCTACGGAAGATTCCCTGTTTATAGTAACAAGTATGAGATATCTATCTCTTATAAAATACTAAACTTGCAAACTTAAATCCATGTTCATAAACCTTAGAAGCGGTTTCGTGAAAAATCATATTCTTAACGCCAATCCAAAATCATCTTTTCCCACCCCCATTTGCAACAGAATATGAAGATATGCCATTGTTCGCAGTTTCCCAGAGAGAGATGAACATTGTGAATGGGAAACAACAATCAGTTTTCGATTTGATGTTATTCAAAAAAAATTGTGGAGCTATTAGTGTTTACATTACCTTCAGCATGGTCCCCAACGTGAGATGACACGTTGTAAATAATTCACAAAATAACCCATACCAACCAATTGATAATCCTAGAATCGATCTCAGTACCTCTTACATGCTAATCGAACACGCAACCATCTGAGCTACTTATCCATACTCAATACACCTGCTTTACATTGACATAGAATTGCTTAGAGGTTAATTCGCAGAAGAAAAACAAGAACAAATAGCTGGAGAATCCGGGGATCGATCCCGGTACCTCTCACATGCAAAGCGAGCGCTCTACCATTTGAGCTAATTCCCCACGCTATCTTAATAAGATTTAACTTTTATTTGGAACTTATACAGAGCAGCTTTGCTGTAACAAACTTCAATGGAATAAATTTTGGTTTTAATGAACATATGGACCATAACAATCTTTCTTCCTTTTTACCGAACGAGAGTCGATAAATGCGACGAACATGTAGACCATACCGAATTCACCATTATGCTTGTTTCGTGTATCCATCCCTTTGTGGCCTTCCTGTCAAGCTCAAAGTGTAGTATCAGTACTTCTCACGTAAAGGAAACACAGCATTATCTTTCCCGTTTTCAATTTTAAACGTTATTATGGTTGTATGCTTAACGAACACATAGAGCATAACAAAATGTGTGTGTGTGTGTGTTTGACCTTGTGTATATATGTATGATAAAATAAACTTTTTATAATTACCATCGATTTTTACTCATATTTAGTGAAAAATTATATATATATATATATATATATATATATATATATATATATATATATGTGTGTGTGTGTGTGTGTGTGTGTGTGTGTTAGAAAATTGGATTTATATCCGACAAAATGATGTGAAAAATGTTGACAATTTGGAAAAGAAAAGACTTGAAACTGATCAGTATACCTCAAATTGTTCATTGGCAGCTAACGTTTCGTGCGATATTTAGACTTCTTCAGAGCTCCTGATGGAGAATGGCGTGAGAAAACGATAGTAAGATTACATAAGACAAAATGGTAGTTGTGGAATTAGTGTTAACGACGTCATTATGGAAGCAGATTTGGAATCCGACTGTTTTTGCCAAGTTCCATTGTAGAATGCTTTCAAGATGAAATGACGTCTCAACAGAAATGTGCCAAGTTCTTCAGGGAAGGTTTCGCAAGATGAGGGATGTAACCATGTTCTATTGATAAGAAAAAAGTTAGGTTGTTTGTGTGTATATATATATGTATATGTATATATATATATATATATATATATATATATATATATATATATATATAGAGAGAGAGAGAGAGAGAGAGAGAGAGATGTACACATACTTACGCACATAAAAATATATACTTGTTATGATTAGTATTATCATAATGCATAAGTCTATTTTTGTCGGATTATTTATGCATATTGTTAATGTTCGCCAAATTGTTAGTATTTGAATAATTTACGTCTTCCTAGTATATGTATGCAAGAGGTGTTTGTTTGTCACACTATAGAAATCGCGTAATTATGGGTGCAGAGCAACCGAATTTTGTATGCAGACTCAATCGACCAATGGGGAAGTTTCTTTCAAAGCTTCTAGAAGCGGGTCCTATTTGCTAGGAAACTATCATGTCAAACGGGACCTTTGCTTTCCGTTCAATATACAAACATAGGTATAGATATCTTCTATCTATATGTTCGTATATAAGGTCAGAAATAAAGGGAATCTTTTGCCTTTCGATAGATCAAAAGAGAAAGGAAACTTTTTCAAAAAGGTAAATTTTTCTTTCCTTTGATTAGGCAAAAGTTCTCAGGGGTGAAAAATGGGGCGAAACTTGTTTCCATTTAAAAGCCAAAATTCAAGGTGGGCTTTACTCCCTTTACAGATTTCAAAAGTGAGTCGAAATTTTAAAAAAAATGTTTTTTTCAAGAGATCAAAAGCTGTTACTATACAATTTTGAAAGCTTTTGTTCTTTTTTTTTACTTCTTTAATATTTAACTTGGCGTAGATGGGTACTCCAGCAAGTTCATATATATATATATACGAAATATTTCATTAAATGGCTTGCACCTAAAGTTTAGTATAAATGCATACACGTAACGTCCCTTTCCGATGTGTTAGATTTGATGATTATTTTCTTTAAACTCAATCTATAAAACATTTCAAAATATATTTGGCACAGTTCTGAGGGGCATTGTGTTTGCGATTATCTGTGTCTATGACTGTATGAGATTCTGTGTTTGAGTCTATGAGCATGTGATTGTGTATGTGAGTGTGTGAGATTCTGTGTTTGAGTCTATGAGCATGTGATTGTGTCTATGAGTGTGTGAGATTCTGTGTTTGAGCCTATGAGCATGTGATTGTGTCTGTGAGTGTGTGAAATCCTGTGTTTGAGTCTATGAGGATGTGATTGTGTTTATGAATGAGTGAGATTCTGCGTTTGAGTCTTTGAGCACGTGATTGTGTCTATGAGTGTGTGACACTCTGTGTTTGAGTCTATGAGCATGTGATTGTGTCTATGACTGTGTTAGAATCTGCGTTAGATCCTATGAGCAAGTGATTGTGTGTGTGTATCTGCGTCTATATGCTTATGGTTGTCAATCTGCGCGTGTATGTGTCTGTGTGCGCTATTCATTTACTCTCCCACCAGAGCAAAATGTGACACAAGGTCGGGACTTTACGTGGGGAAAATAGGAGTATGTGTCTGTGTGGGAGTGATTCTCTGTATGCGTGTGATTATTTATTTGTGTGTCTGCATCAATGTGTTTGTGATTCTCCATTTGTGTGTGTATGTGCTGGTTATTCTCTATCAATGCAAATGTGCGTCTGTGTCTATATGTGTGTGATTCTGAATCTGTGCAAGTGTTCGTCTGTGTATGTGTCTGAGATTCTCTATTTGTGCAAGTATGTCCGTCTGTGTCTCTATCTGTGTTATTCTCTCTCTGTCCAAATGTGTCCGTCTCTGTCTATTCGTGTGTGAAGAAGGTAGGGAGAAAGAGAATTGTGTTTGAGAGAAAGTAGCTCTTTAATGATTTTTGGCCGGGGAACATGTATTTCTTTCCTGGTTGATTGGAGAACAAGATTGACCACTAGAAACATCGAAGCTGAAGAGATTAATTCTGAAATATCTTGTCTCTTATGTCTTGAATGAACTTCCTGGCCATTTCTATTCGGGTCATCGATTCCCGTGTATTCTTGGAAGAAGTTTTGAGGTCTTCTATACGCAGGAGACGATTCACCTTTTCTAGTGATCTGTAAATGTGTCTGTAAAATATACTGTGGCGTCATCACTGCAATTAACAGGTCTGGTGAGTCACTCAAGAGAAACCGTCTCGTGACCAACGTCTTTTGGCAGCATCATCATCAGTCTTTTAACGTCCCTCGTTGGACATAGACCTTCCCCAGGATTCGCCACAATTCCCTATCATGGGCATCGCGGAGCCAGTATTTCCTGAATCTGTCAAGTTCATCTCTCCATCTTGTGTTCTGTCGGCCTCGGTTTCTTATGTGATCTCTGGGGATCCATGTAGTGAGACGTGATGTCCATCGGTTGTCTTTCATTCTTGCAACATGGCCTACCCATTGCCATTTGAGTTTTTTAATAGTTTCTATGATGTCATGAACGCCTGTTTTCTTCCTTATATACTGTGCTGTCTTGTGACCCAAGTGACTCTGGCTGACTGGCTATGTATGTATGTGTCAACGAAGGAGCTAGAGGCCGAAAATTTGAAAATTTTCCTTATTGTGTCTAGAAAAATCTTTTTCCAACCATCCCCGGTAGGATTTTAGAGGAGGGTCAATTTGCAATGTAATATTATGCGAAATTGGTCCCTTGGTTTGTGTCTGGCAGCATTCACGCTTGTTTTTGCTTTTGTTTTTTGTTTTTTTGTTTTTTTTTTTAAATTTGGACCTTTTTTCTAGTGATCACTAACCCAACAAAAGGCGAGAGAAATAACTTATTCATTGGTCTCCGCTTACTTCAATTTTCTAATTAATTACCCTGAACACTCAGTTGGTGTTCAGGGTAATCAATTAGAAAATTCTTCTTCTTCTTCTTCTTCTTCTTCTTCTTCTTCTTCTTCTTCTTCTTGGTATTATTATTATTATTATTATTATTTGGAATCTCACACCAGTTGCCTGGTGGTAACCGCTGGAGTTTGAGTGACAGCAAGTCTCCTCAAGTCTCCAGCCCTCCTCTCCTAGTACTCATAGGTCGCAGTAATTCTGCGATTTACAGTTTCACACCGGTTGCCCAGTGGTTATCGCTGAAGGCTGAGTGACAATAAGTCTCCTCAGGTCTTCAGCTAACGTCTCCTCTCTCTTTCGCACATCATGACAGAGCTACGATTCGTTGCAGTCCTTATATCTCTAGCACCTTCCTCAGTATCCGTGCAGTTCCCAGTAGTGCTGTGGTCTGTACGTTCTCTATCCTTCCCCAAATCCCGATCTCCTCCAGTCTCTCCCTCAGCGTTTTGGGGACAGTTCCTAGTGCTCCCACTATGACCGGTACTACCCTGGTTTTCATGTTCCACATTTTCTTTAACTCCCTTGCTAGGTCCTGGTATTTTTCCCTTTTTTCACCCTCCTTCTTTTTTACTCTATGGTCTGCAGGCACAGCAACGTCTAGTATTTGGCAGGCCTTCCTTTTTTTGTCTACTATTACTAAGTCCGGCCTTCTTGCCTGGATGAGGTGGTCAGTTTGGATGTCTAAGTCCCACAGTAGTTTGTGGTTGTCATTCTCCAAAACTGCCTCTGGCTTGTGCTGATACCACTTTTCCCCATGGTTGAATCCCATTTGTTTACTTAGTTCCCAGTGTATCATCGTTGCTACTCTATCGTGTCTATGCTTATACTCCTTCTGGGCGAGTTGACTACATTCACTGGTTATGTGGTTTACTGTCTCATCTCTTTCACCGCACATGCGGCATTTGCTGTTTGTCTGTGTTCTGTCGATTTTTGCTTTTATGTAGTTTGTCCTTATGCTTTTGTTTTGGGCTGCCATGATGAGCGATTCTGTTTCTCTCTTAAGGTTTCCCTTTCGTAACCACGTCCATGATTTCTCGTCTGCTATATCTTTTATCCGTCTTTTAAACTCGCCGTACAATTTTTTCCCTTCCCACTTTTCTTTTCTAGTTTGCTGTACTGTTCCATTGTTTTCTACTTTATTGTTTGTTGCACTATCCCTCGCGCTCTTTATGATTTCTTCACTATTTGTTTGCACATATCTATCTAGGACTACTTTAGCTCTCTGGACACAATCTTCTATGCTGATGAGCCCCCTACCACCTTCTTTTCTCTTAACGTATAGTCTATCTGTATCATCCCTAGGGTGTAATGCTTTATGCATCGTCATAAGTTTCCTTGTTCGCCTATCCATTGATTGGAGCTCTTCCTTTGTCCATCCTAGGAATGGTCCTGTATACCTAACTACTGACACAGCCCAGGTGTTCATTCTTTTATTAGATTTCTGCTATTTAATTTGGTTTCTAATATTTTCCTTATCCTTCTGAGGTATTCTCTCTTAATTTTTTCCTTCATCTCTTCCCGTTTTATCGTGTCACATTCAAGGACACCTAGGTACTTGTATCAGTCTTGTGCAGTCAATGCCCTAATCTTGTTGTTGTCCGGAAGTTCAATTCCCTCAGTCATTGAAAGCCTTCCTTTATGCATCACCATGATTGCGCATTTTTCTATCCCAAACTCCATTCCTATGTCCTCACTATATTCCCTTACTTCGTTGAACAGAGTCTCAAGCTCTCCCCTGTTTTTTGCAAACAATTTAATATCGTCCATGTACATTAAGTGGTTGACCTTTCCTTTTGTTTTAGAGAAGTGGTATCCTTTGCTGTTTTTCTGGATTCTGTTAAGCGGTATCATTGTTAGAACAAATAATAGTGGGGACAACGAGTCTCCTTGGAAGATTCCCCCTTTTATCCCTACCTCGGCTAGTTTGTCCCCTGCGGCTGTCAAATCTACTTTCCAGTCTTCCATTGAATTACCAATGAATTTAACCACCGGTTCGCTAATTTTGAACATTCTAAGGCATTCGAGTATCCAGCTATGTGGAATCATATCGTATGCCTTTTTGTAATCTATCCATCCCATTGCGATATTCTTTCTCCTTTTCCTTACTTCTTTTAAGATCATCTGGTCTATGTAGAGTAAATCGTTTGCCCCTTTGGTTCCTATCCTACACCCTTTCTGTTCTTCTGGTAGTAGCCCCCTTCTATCCATTGACATGTATATTCTCTCTGCTATTTGCCCGGTCAGGATTTTCCACATAAGTGGTAGGCAAGTGATTGGTCTATAGTTGCTTGCTATGTTCCCCTTTCCCGGGTCTTTTTGGATGAGGGTGGTTCTGCCTTTAGTCATCCATTCTGGTGCTTTGCCTTCATTTAGACAATTTTGGAGTAGGTGAGTGAGTCTGCCGTGTAACGTGGTGAATTTTTTGAACCAATACCCATGGATCCCGTCGGGCCCCGGTGCTTTCCAGTTGGCTACTTTCCTAAGAGTATGTTTCAATGTGGTTTCATTCAGTACCATTGGTTCTCCCTTGTCTATATCTTCTAGTTCTTTTCTCATGTTTCCTAACCATTGCGGTGTTACGTTGTGTCTTTTTGGGTGCCCCCATATGCTGTTCCAATAGTTCTTGGCCTCTGTGGCATCTGGTTTCATGTCCTGCCTTCTTTCCCCATTTAAATCTTGGTAAAACTTTTTCTGATTGTTTTGGAATGTGCGGTTTTGTGTGTATTGGGCCGTTTTTAGTCTGTATCTTTTTAGTCTTGCCTCTTTGGCTAGTCTTTTCTGGTGTAACTCTTCGACTACAGTTGCGATGCCTTTTTGCGTTACCTTGTATTTGTTATAAAGTCTTACTCGTGGTCTGTCTGTGTGTGGTGTATTTCTAAGCAGTACTTCGTCTCTCTGTAGTTGGGAGATCTGCCTCACTCCATTAATGAATGATGGCTCCTGCTTATGATCAAGTGACAGCAAATCTGCTTAATAAACCAGGACTCTCCCCAGTATTCGTGTTGATTTCAGTTATTATTATCATTATTATCATGATTTGTACTTGTTGGATTTTCACATCAGTAGTTAGCACAACGTTCCAAACGATTCATTCTACAGCCTTCTTCAACCAAAACTGTCTTCATTTCTTCAGTTTTTAACTCATAGTATACAAAGATTAGCTTACCAACTTCTGTTCAGATGATCTAATCACTTCTTCACATCTTTGTTATTGACGGAATGTTTTGGACAATACATTTGTACGGCATTCTTCGGGCGTAGAATGCAATATCCGTAAGGAAAGAGAGTCTCTTCTATTGGTCATTATCAAACAGAAATGTTGACCATCAATAGAAACGCTTATTAATATTCTAGCAACGTGTGTAGTACAGTTTGTTCCATAATTTTTTACATTGAAATGTTCTCATTTTCCTTCCTCCTTAATCAAAGAATTCCGTCTCGTATTTCTATTGAGCAAAGAAAAAATATGATACACCAACAATCCATTTTTTGCAGCTTTAAGTGTAGAGACTTAATCATACCTTTAACCAGACACTCAGGGGATTCCCCAAAGCTATAAACGTTGGAGTTTTTTCGTAAAGTAAAGAAAGTCATATAGTTGTTGAAATCTGTACTCGCCCGATTTCTGCAATCGTCTGACAAACCGATGCATACTAATTCCTTCAGCTTCCTCACTTCAGCTTTCCCAAGTTCTTGACTAAAAGTTGGTGGTATGTTATCCCCTTATATGTATTCATCATCACCATTATTCTTATTACGATTTATACTCTTCGAGTTTTCATACCAGTTTATATCACATGACCGACCAATCGGAGGGTCTTATCGCACCCAGCTCCATCTCACGAGGCAAGGACCACCCTAATTTTCAAGTGTGAGTAAACTTCTGATACCTTTTTTTGAATGGAACTCATTATCTTTCCAATCTGAACCTGGACTTGACCAACTCCTGAACATTGCAAATTTTCTCTTCTCGGGGTTTTATCTCCGAGAAAGGTCTTCTCGGTGGTCTTGAGTGCTCGCTTAAAAAAATGTGTAAGTTCTAGAAAATGAGTTATTTATCTCTAATCGAAGTGTCCTCAGCACTTTGTTAGAATTCCCTGGCGGATAACACTTCTCTGTTGGAAAAAAAATTCTTTAGTGATCACTGCTCAACGGAAGGCGAGAGGGGTAACTTATTCATTAATCACCCCTTTTTCCCATTTTTTAATTGATCGCCCCCAACACGGTAAGTTGCCGAAAGACGTTGATCACATCATGGTTTCTATTGGATAACCAACCAGACGTTTATTTATTTACTCGCGTCCATAAATCACCCAAATTCCCTTGCTGGCCCCAGCTATTGTGAGCACTCTATGTCGCCAGGCTAGCTAAGCAGGACTGAGCTTGTTGACAGTCATTAGAATTTCCTTTGTCATTTTGTGTTTCAGTTTCACAAAAACAGAATATCAGATTTTCCGGGTAACTTCTCTAACCACTGCCAATTTTTGCGTTCTGTAAAATTGATTACTATGTTAAAAAAACGTGTCGTCAGAATACGAAGTCATGTAAAAATCTTTCATGGAATAAATATGGTCAGAATAAGTGTTCTAATATGACATCACAACCTTTTCCATTGGAAACATGAACCGGTCACCCAGGTCGGTACTATAGTCATGTAGTTGATACATCCCCACTCAAAACCCCTTAAAATGTTACAAGTTACCCAATGAACAGATTAATCAGTAAAACCCAAATGTCAGCTCGGCTCAATGTCAGTCAAGTCGACTAATTGATGATTTCGAAAATAAAATAGAAATTCGACAGAAAGGTTTTCGATGTAATATTTATCGGTGAAACAACCGGAAATGGTTTCGTCACATTTCAGCTGCTGAGATTACATGCCAGCAGCAGTTTTAGTTACATATACTTAACTTAGCTCTATTATTATAAGGATTAACAGGATGCCCGTAAAAAATGACAGTGTTATTTACTAATGGTTTGGTACTTCTGTCTAGGATCAAAGTATCTGTGTTCCGCAGCATAATATCGAACGTTTTTGAAACAATTCCCGGCGAGGTAAAATATTCAACAACTTAGCATTTTATTTTTATTTAATATGAATATTTCATGCCTTCATAAACCAGGTTTTTAGCTTTTCAAGTTATAAACATTTTTAAAAGCCGAGAAGAATTTCCAGTATCAAGGGGTGATGTACTCTTAAACGTAAAATTACTTTAAAAAATAAACCTGCTTTCTATGTATATTAGACATTTTGTTTTAAAAACAGATGAAATTGAGATTTTAAAAAATTACACCTTACCTAAGTGTGTAGACTAAAGGAATTTTAGATCGCACAATGAATTTCTCAAAAACAGAAAAAAAGAATGCACTGGGTTTTCTTTTAATCTTGAAAATGTAATATTTTGTATCATTTCCATTTAATTAGCTTTTTGATAAGAAAAGGGGATAATCAAAAAAATACAATTATTCTGACTCATTCAAATAATTACAAACACTTAACTGAAGTTTTAAAAATCAAACTCATCGTAGCAAATTGGACTATAATTTTTAGACCGCATCGTACATGAATGTCAGCCGACTTGATTCAGGTTCAAATCACGTCAGATTTTCATCGTTGGTTTTGTAAATCAGTTTGGTTTATCGTGACTCTTTGGGTTGAACAAACAAATAAACAAATACGATGACTTTGGTATTTATATGATAAGAGTGTACATTTCATTTTCATAAATAAAGTGAACCCAAATGCACCATCACTCGCGTCAATCAGAACTCAACGCAGAAAAAATTCAATTCAAAACAAACAGGCCTGGGAATCCCATCAACTAAGATAAAAGGAAGATCCTAATTTAACAAAGCCCCCCCCCCCCGTCAGCTGACACCTGTCAATTGTCGATAATGTCAAGCTCTTTTATTTTTGGAATTCGTCTTCTAGAAGCATCCATCGCTGGCCCTCACTAACATCTCAATTCAAAAGGCAATCGGCTCCTTTCTTTGTACCACACCCACAGACCAGGGGAGTTTTAAAAGGCGGCACAAAGCCGTTTTCGTATCCCAACCACCCACAAACACACTACTTAAACACTCTCTTTCTCTATACATCTTTCTTTCATTTGCTAAGTAATACTCGTGATTCATGATGATAAAGGCTTTTATACGAGAACGTCAAGTTAGGATTATATAAAACAAGTATTTATTTTAAGGTACAAACTGTCAAACCCTCCTGGGGTGAAGGGGTTTGCAAGTTGGAACCTTTCAGTCAATAAAAGATAATGTTCCTGTACAATTCTTAATGTTCCCATGTGGAAAGATGTTGTCATTCTTCGCTGGAAACACATTGGTGCTCAGAAGCCCGACCCCTGGGAAATATATCCCCTCGCGCCATTACGATCTTAATGATCCTACTCTGCCTTTATCATTAAACCAGTGGATATTTCTGCATTACCCGAACCAGAGATAGAACTCATGTTCTTCATGGAACCAAATCAACTTTTCCAATAATGATACCTCGTTAGGGGTCCGATTTACAATATAAATATATTGCTAAAACAGGCGGCCACATTTGCTTGGCTTTAATGTAAAGGCAGGGTGTCCGATTTACCATGTAAATATATTGCTAAAAGGGGAGTCATATTTGCCTGGCTTTGATGTAATGGTAAGGGTCTTATTTACCATGTAAATATACTGCTAAAATAGGCAGCCATAAATGCGTTGGTTCAGTTCAGTTTAGAAGATATTTACATTGTATATTGGACATCGGTTGTTGCAAAACAGAGACAAAGTAAGGGTCTGATTTAGCAGATATTTATAGTATAAATTGAACATCGGTGTCACGAAACAGACACAAAGCAAGGGTTCGGTTTTACATTATACGTACATTACTATAAATCAACCACAGACTATAGAATCAGTTCATTCGTTTCCCCTATGAAGGTTACTTTTTCTTAGAAACGAAAGATTTCCAGGAAAAATGGTTGTCAGTTTCAGACAAAGCGGCTCAAACTACATAGGTATACATATTTTTTTTCACTTCATATCAGTTATCAGAATCTTGAAATGTCATTTTGATTGTTAATGTAATTGAGTAGTAACGAGGCTCACCGACTACATTTTTCAGAAGTTGAAAAACGTGTTGTTTTGGAAGTAGTGAAAGCGGGGATGGATAGAATTGGGCAAGGGAGGTAACTACTTTCTGTTTGGGTCGAGAAATCACTTACCTCCCTTTGCTCCCGTCGTTCCTCTGTAGTTATCTTGTCTTCAGAGATGACGGGAAAATGTCGTTTCGTCCACTTTTTGTGGATTCCATCCGAATTATATTATTAATAACGGCAATATTTCCTGCTTCTGATCTACATCAACCTTTCTGAATCTCCCTGGTCGACGGACGGATGATCTAAGCCCCACTAGTCTCAGGTAAATCGAGTTTTCTTTGGTTTTTGTACTCTTTAATGTTTTTTTTTATGGCGGGGGTACTATGTTAAAGGGAGGGTGGTCCCAATTGTCAAGTTTCACACACTCGCTCACTCGATGTTAGAAACGGTGCAGAAATATATACATATTTTTTTATTCGATGCAATAACAATATTCATGGTTTACTTCTGGTTTTTATCTCATTATATTACTTATTTCTTCCAAATCGTGCAACATTTTTATCAGTAGTGAGCGAGCGAAGGTTTGAAACTGAACAATCGGGATCATTTTTCCTGCATCGTGTCACAGGGAACACTCAATGTTAAAAACAGTGTACTTATTGGAAGAAATAAGGGAATTCATGAAAGGATAACAAGTAAAAACGCTATAAATTTTTGCTTTGAATACTTTTTGGTAAATGCAACAAAAAATATTTGCTTTGAAGCATAAATTAGATTGTTTTTTTTTTTTATTCGTGCGCCATTGTTAACCTAGAGTGAGCGAGGGTGTGAAACTTTACAATCGGGACCACCTTCCCCACTTTGTACCGTTTTAGCATCAAATCATTATTCGGCAATATCGTATGTGTGTAGCCCACATCAGACTGAAGCGGCTTCTGTGGGATTTACTCAAGATCAAAGTGTAGTATCTGTTCTTACGTCAACGTCAGCAAAGCTTCCACTTTTTGGTTTTGAATTTTAAACGCTATGATTATATTTTTAATTTTTTTAATTTGGAATTAATTTGGAATTGACCCAAAACAAATGTTATGAATTTTTGGCGATTATTGTGTTTCTGACTGTCAAAACTGGGTCATGGTGATTGAACTGAATGTTCTGTTTTTCTTTCATAAATTCTCTAATTTCTTTCTATTTATGCACCATTTTTAACATCAGGTGTGAAATTTTCTCAAATAGAAAGAAAAAAGAAAAATCATGAAGGGAAAACAGAACATTCCAGTATTTGACGAAGACAGTGAAGTGTCAAAGTTTTATTGATCCAATTTCGTCGGTTGGAAACTTAATGTTAGCCAAAACAGCCATTCTTTCGTTTTGTATACTCATAATTTGAACCATTGTCGAAATTGACTATGGATGCATAAAAGGGAACTGAATTGATCTGATCAAACGTTTAAATCAACTAAATTCAATACGTAGTATTTGATATTATTCATATATATATAACTATCTTTTGATTTGATTATATTATTTTTGGGGGTAAAACTTGCATACACTGATATAAATTGGTTACAGTGAATATCAAAAGGAATTTGCTTCCCTTGATGGCTAAAAATTGCTGAAAGTGGCTGCAGTTTTTCAATTTTCCATTACCAATTTTATAGCTAAAACATCTCATGACTCCTTGAGATTTTTTAATCTTATGTTGATTTCAATCTTTTTATTTATTTTCATTATTATGTTCATTTGTGATCAATCAATGCATGAAAATTCGTACAAAGGCTCCAATAATTGCTTAATGTTTGAATATTTTATAGGAAGATGTATTATTTGAAGATTATGATAATTATACTTTTTATTTCCATCACTCATGTATGGATTTTCAAGTGTATTAATCAATGTTGAGTACACTTGAAAAATCATACAAAGGCTTTAATAATTGATGTTTAAATTTCTCATTTTTTTAATAACATATTTATGAAAATAGAAATTGAAACAGCCAAAAGTTTCAGGAGCTACTGTATACTTTTGAGTACACTCAACACTTCAGCTATAAAGTTAGCTGGAAATTGAAAAAATCTAGCTACAAACGAAGCAAACGGCAGCCAATGATTTACATATGTGCAAGCAAGTTTTACCTTTTATATATATATATATATATATATATATATATATATATATATATATATATATATATATATACATATATATATATATGCAGATAGATAGATAGATCAATAGATAAATATAGATATAATTGGGAGAGAATTTGATACACATACAGGTTTAGGTTTCTGCCCTCTTTGGGCCTCTTCAGGCGAATGATTATATGTCTTTTTAGATTGTTGTTTGGGGAATTTGGTGAGAATCTTGTGGGTGTCGCTATGAGTGGGAGGAGTTTTTGTTTTATTTTATTATTTATTGTAATGTATGTGTTTTGCTGGTGCTTGTAAGTTACATATCAAAGGATGTGAGCTAGGTGTGGGAGTTATCTATAAGTGGATGCTGAATCGTGTTCTGAGGGACACTACAAAAAAAGGTCAAAAACTCCTCCCACTCATAGCGACACCCACAAGACTCTCATCAAATTCCCCAAACAAGAATCTAAAAACACTTATAATCAAAGAGGGCAAAAACATAAGCTTATTTGTGTAGCAAATCCACTGCCAATTATATTTTCAACTCTAAACCAACTTAACTCTTAGAGTATAAAGTTGAATGTATGAAATAAATCCATCACATATTAGACATTGCTTTATATTATGCTATATTATGCTACATTGCAAACCTGATTTGTTCTATATGTACTATATATATATATATATATATATATATATATATATATATATTTTACAAAAAATGTCAAATTATTGAATGAAATTAAGTATTAGCGATGGGATTAGATTAGGTAAATTATTAGAGACAGGAACAACATTTGATGAATTCATTAATAGAGCTCTAAACATTAAAAAACTTTTTCAAAAATTTTTTTTATAACTTCAGTCACTTATTTCTTGATATCTGTTAATGTAATTTTCTTCAGTATTTTTTCCCTGTTTTTCATATACTTTTTTTTATTATGGTACAATGTATAAATTTTCTCTTGTTAGGATCATCAGTTATTTAACATGTAACTGTTTGAGGGATTTTAAAAACAAAATAATTATTCTAACATGGCACCCCAGCAGTGTTGCTCGAACCCAACTTTGCTATCAGCTACGATTTTAATATATAGCTTACGTCATACATGTAGTTTGGTATTTTATACAGGGTATTATGTGTATTGTATATGGATATATTCATTTGTAATTAAATGAAGATATTAAAAAGAAAATTTCACTTGGTCTGGTGGATTCGGAATTTAAAAAAATAGAAGGAATCGACGGATTTCTCCATCTAAAGGAAAGACAAATAAGTAAGATTCTCCATTTTAATCCATTCATTCGATTATAAATAGATATATATTAATAGATAATTCAATGTTGATCCAATCTCTATTACATTCTGTCCTTAATGAGTCAATTCAATAATTCAATATTAAGTAATACATGTATATATTAAGAAATGAATATATGATCCGACAGAATGATCATAAATTGTGTTATATTATATAGAAAACTCATATTTGAAATGAACTCCTATCATTACATGGTCAATGTATCACTTAACCTAGACAACATAAATAGAATAAACAATTAAAGAAAATAGGGCTGCTACAGGAATTAAACCTGCAACCAATAGGGTAATGATGGGAGATCATTTCAAATAAGAGTTTCTGTATAAAATAACACGATTCATAATCATATATGTATATGTATGTAAGAAATGGTGTGATCCCGTCTCTGATATTTATTATGATTTAATCATAAATTAAGGCATATCAAAATGTAGACATTTTTAATTACTTCCAGCCTACCATACCTGTTTTGGAATGACTTTCATGGCTGTCAAAGATTTGCAGAAGTTTTGGCTCTCAATCAATAAGGCCTCTGTGACCTGTTGAAAAGTGATAGTTATGAAAAACAATGAAGATGATGTTTTAGCCATTTTTAGCTACTAATAGAGGCAGCCTCTTTTTTTATATATATGGCAACCAATAATTTACATCTGTTTATTTCATCTTTGAATTGTTCATTATTGATTCATGTTATATTTTTATTCAATTAATATTAATATTTAATATCACAGTTACAGTGAATAATAGTATCTCTTCTTTTTCATAAATTCTCTTATTTATTTTTATTTGGGTGGCGTTTTTAACAAGTTACTAGAACTTTGCAATTTATACTTGGGACCACCTTCCCATCATGGTATTGAAAAGGCTTTCTATGTATGTTGCTTTTTACCAACACTAAGTTTTTTTTCCCATTTGTGCCTCCATAGACTATTAATCCAATAGTTAAAAGTTATGGGTACACAAAATGAAAAAAATGCCAACAATGAAACTGTAAACACACAATAATTTAGATAAAATATTCAATACCATTATTTGGCTATATACAACTTTATATTTTCAGTAAATATTAATTGAACCAGTGTAAACTACGTCACTTTGTATACCTAAGATATTGAAGAAGTGTAATGACCATTTAAAACAACATTTTTTTTACATTATAACATAGATACATTTCAATACATAACAACAAGGATATAAGTCAATTAAGGAACAAATGATCGGTTAGAACTGTATTTTATTAAATTTACCTACGAAAGGTTTTAGGTTTGTGTTAAAGTGATATAAATCAATTACAGAATAAATGAAAAGAGAAAACTCAACCATTTAAAACTGTATTTAATTAGATTTACAACTAAGGTTATAAGTTGAGTTTAAGATTAATGTTAGGGTTAAGCAGGAAAAAATAATTTACACTGTCCACATGAATTTAGAACATATTAATCAAAACTATATTTTTGTGGCCAACGGCTTTATTTTTCCTGTAAGAAAAAAAATGGTATCAAATTAAAATTCAAGAAAAAAAATTAAATACTATTATTATGTTTAAAATTCAGAATGGAAAATTAATGCTGTTTTGTTGACGTAAGAGGAACAGATATTACACTTTGATTTCAACAGAAGCCACTTTCCAATCTGGACCACAGGAATATGATAGTGTCAATTATTTCATGGATTTATCGTGTTTGAATGTCAATTTTATAAATCTAATTAATTTCATTGTTTTTTCTTTTGTTTAAAAAAAAAATGTTTTTATGGGTCTCTCTGATCATTTAGGACCAAAAGTATCTAAATCTTCTGCTGGTACTTTTTTTTTTCTTAGATAATCTTGAATAAAGGATCTTTTTGGAGGGGGATAATTAATTAAGATACTCAAGCGGGCTAAGGTGATTCATTTATGTGTTACAGATATTATTTTTGTGTTTCTTGTGATTTTATCTTTTTGTCGCTCAAAATCATTTCTCTCTTTCTTTTTTTGATGTCGTGTAGGTGAACCACCGAATGTGACGTTGGAAGCAAACTGATTTCAAATGGTGTCAAGATTTCTGCGACTTAGTGCAAGATATGGGACGACGGTCCTTGTCTGTGGACTCTTTATTTCTGTTACTCTGATTATCAGTCTCTCGTTATGTTCGATGCAATGCGATTCGCCTTTGAGTCAGCAGCGTTTGTCAGAAGCCCTGTCTCTACAGAACAAGATCCTCAGCAAGAAGGTAGTCGAGACTGACCCGCAACAATCTCTGTCTTACTTTTTTGTCGTCCTTATCATGTCGGGTCCGAACAGCCATGGTCAGCGAGACCTTCTCCGGACGACATGGCTAAGCAAAATCCCTGAAGACGTTCTGGCTAAGTTTGTGATTGGAACTGCGAATCTTGACACCGACAAACTTCGAGAGCTTGAACGAGAACAGTTAAAGCATAAAGATCTGCTTCTACTTCCCGCACTTATGGACTCGTACAAAAACCTCACCATGAAACTCCTGGAGAGTTTTATATGGCTCAATGCCAATGTCGATTACAAGTACGTTCTAAAAACGGACCAAGATACCTATGTGCGGGTCGACGAGCTGAAGAAGGCCCTGCAGAATTACAGGTTGCAGCGAATCTACTGGGGATTTTTTGACGGGCGGGCTCATGTGAAAAAACAAGGGAAATGGCTCGAAAAAAACTTTGTTCTCTGTGACCGTTACTTGCCATATGCAGTAGGGGGCGGTTACATCCTCTCATCAGACCTTGTCCGCTACATTGCCCAGAACTGGCCTCTTCTCCAGCGATTCCACAGTGAAGACGTTTCTGTCGGGGCATGGTTGGCCCCGCTGGAAATTAACCGTATCCATGACCCACGTTTCGACACGGAGTTTGTTTCTCGAGGCTGTAACAACCAGTACCTTGTGACGCACAAGCAATCTCCTGGGGATATTCGAGACAAACACAATTATTTGATGATGACAGGAAAACTCTGTCGTAACGAGTTTAAGAAACGTCTCTCGTATATTTATAACTGGAATGTGCCCCCCACAAAGTGTTGCGAAAGAAAGAATTATACTGTTCCATAGTTCGGTAGAGTGAAAAATCAAGGCAGGAAAAGTGTTGTGCTTAAAACCTGATAGATATTTCAAAATTGAGATGAAAATTAATTTTGGGTGGTTGCCACCTCTTTTGCCCTGGCCACCAACCAGAATGTGTCTAGCTATGTATTTATGTATGTAATATGTGTATCACATGTACAGTCTGCACCAATGGAGCTAGAGGGCTGAAAATTCTCCCATTATGTCCAAAATAAAAAATTTTTTTTTGCTTTTTTTTTCAAATTTCCAACAAAAATCAGTTTTTAGTTTAGAGAGGGGGGCTTACAATGTAAGTTTATGCTGAATAGATCAGAAACGTTCAAGTCAGTTGCCCGGACAAAAAAAGGTGCCAACCATTCAATATTGATTTTTATCTAAATTTTGACATATTTGTCAGGGTTTAACCAGTACACTTTTTTTGGAATGTAAGAAACACCTTCTTTTCACTCCACCCTATTCCATAGTGGGACCAATCAATTTTGGTGGGTAACAATGAACGCACAAACTCACCTGGGGGAGGGGGATGTATGCTGTGTTATGTTGAGATAGACAAAAAGGAGGGTTACACTTTCTCTTTTTTTTTTTTTCAATGTATTTGATTGGAAAACGAAACATTTTTTTCAATTTAATTTGATATTAAAATCTAATATTTTCTTGGATCTGAAGAGAGATAGATAGATATGAAGAAACTGAGATAGATATGAACAGACTGAGATATATAGATAGATATGAACAGACTGAGATATATAGATAGATATGAACATAGATAGATATGAGCAGACAGACGTACATTAACAGACTGATATAGATAGGTATATACGAACAGACTGAAATAGATACATAGATATAAACAGACTGTGATTGATTGATATAGAGTAATGAACAGACTGATAGATAAATAGATAGATAGATAGATAGAAACAGACAGATAGATAGGAACAGACTGATAGATAGTTAGATAGGAACAGATAGATAGATAGATAGAAACAGATAGATAGATAGATAGAAACAGATAGATAGATAGATAGATAGATAGAAACAGACTGATAGATAGATAGATAGATAGGAACAGATAGATAGATAGATAGAAACAGACTGATAGATAGATAGGAACAGATAGATAGATAGATAGAAACAGACTGATAGATAGATAGGAATAGATAGATAGATAGATAGATAGAAACAGACTGATAGATAGATAGATAGATAGGAACAGACTGATAGATATGAACAGATAGATATGTACTCACTGATATAGATAAATAGGCAGATATGAACAGACTGGGATAGATTGATATATAGGAACTGACCTAAACCGATATACAGGTCTGGTTAGTCACTCAATAGAAACTATCATGTGACCAACATTATTTGGCAGCAGGCCTTGTTGGTCAGGAGAAGTGCAGATCAATTAAAAAATGGTTAAAAATGGTGATCAATGAAAAGGATACTCGTCTCACCTTTTGTTGGGCGATTTTCAATAAAAAAGCATGACTGCTGCTGGACACAAACTAAGGGACCCATTTAGCATAAATTTACAATGAAAATTGAACCTCACTCCTAAAATATACTTTGTGCGGGGGAATCTAAAAAAAAAAACTGTTCCAGGCATAATAAACAGTTTGCATTCCTTCTCTCTAATAGGTTTTCAGTGGGTAGATGGGTCTATTTACAATGTAAGTTTATGCTAAATTGATCCTTTAGTTTGTGTTTACGCGTTTTGGAGGAAAATCCTGACATTTTAGTATCCAACAGAAAGCGAGGGAAGTAAGTTATTCATTGATCATCCCTTTTTTTTGCTGCCAAAAGATTGATCATGTGACAGTTTTTATTGAGTGACTAACCAGACCTGTTATGTATGTTGTTAGAAGTACCGCAAAACAGAATGAGATCAGGAGTCTAAACAGATCTTGCAATGTTGGTAGGAGATCTACAACTACCTTAGCCACAAGGCCGGCCCTCTTTTTATTATGCTCAAAAAATTTGGTCTGGAAGATTGTGTAGCACTGTCTTCTAAGTAACGTGGGTGTTGGGTGCATCAAAACCAAGCCACAATAAGTAGAGTTGCCAATTTAGCTCTTTTTCGGGATCCATTCAGCCACACTAAATTGCGAACTGCTCTATAACGAATCACCTTTTAATGGGTGGAGGGGCCTTTAGTAAGATTCTCCTTCTTTGAAAATCAGCATTTGGAATTACTGGCTTTTTTTTTTAGATTAAATATGAACCTACAACGATCTCAGCTGCAAGGCAGGTTCTCTTTATGATCAACTCATTACTTGAAATGTGGTGCTACATAATCTTCCAACCTAATTTCCTAAGCTTATTATAAAGAGGGCAGGTTATAGTGTTTGTGATGTGGTCTTAACTCTTAATGTGATAAACCATTTGATACCGCTCATAATTGATTCGGGGTCTCTTCTGTGAATAGAATACAAAAAATTGTTTTAATTACATAAAGGTGGTAACTTTGATCTGTAGATGTTCTCCTTAATAATAACATTCATTTTTTTCAATATGAATTTGAGTTTTGAGTTTAATACAGCACCAATGGTGGGAAAATGAGAGTACGAAGATTATGTTGCACCAGTCATCTGAGTGGAGAGGGCTTATCAGCCTGCCTACCTGCTTTGAAAATTGGCAATCAAAACCCTGGCTTTCCCTTAGCTTGAACTCTGATCACTTTGATTGAAAGTTTACTAACTAAAGCTAAAGTCCTAAAAAGCTAAAAGTTGCCATCAGAGGTGTAGTGCTAAAAAATCCAAAGGGAGATAATTTTGATCAGGAGTTATTTCTGTTGGAATAAACATTCTATTTTCTTTGTATGAATTCAAGAGTTAATGACAACCAAGATGATGGATTAGTTAGAACTGTGCTTTTTCTTAAACCTTTTTTTTCTACCATGTCCAACCTTGACTGCCGAAAATGTTAGATGTCACCCTTACTAGAAAAAGAAACAGAAATTGAATTATATTAGTATGACCCCACATGAAATGGCTTATTGTGAAATGAAAAATATGGTAGATGACACTCTACAGTTGTCTTGGGAATCCGTAAATTTTGGGTATAGCTCAAACAGTCATCCTTGTATCAGTTTCCACAACATGCCTGATCAATGGTTAATATCCAGGCTCACGTCTTTGGAACGAAATCTGTGGAACCAACGCTGCACTGTTCTTTCTGAGAAAGTTCTCATTCCAAATGCGAAGTTGATGTCCTTGAAAGCTTGAAGCGCATTTTTACCGAGTTCGAACCCATGCAAAAACAACGGTCTGATTTCCTTTGAGGACAGCATCTGTAAGAGGAAGGGATCATCCTATCTAAACAGATATGATGAATCATTAGTTGAAAATTCAAAGGGATGCTATTGTAGTATGAATAGTCGAATATGTGTAACTACATTTTCTGTTTTAGAATTAGTTGAAATCGCAATCGTAAAGACAGATGTAAAACAACAGCCATTTCGTGTGGGACAACCTAAAATATTACATTGCAAAAATAACCACATCTCATACTTTTTCAAGTATAAAGCCAACTTTCAATTACACCTCTGAGTACAGATGAATTTTGTTTTATTTTTATCATTACCTTTTGTAAGTGGATAAATACCTGTGAAGAAACAAATTTTTTGTGAAAAAATTTCATGTGAAAAAATTCTATCAAAGAATAAATATGGTCAGAATAAATTCTATTTATAATATTGCTAGCGTTTTCCTCTGGAAAACATCTAAAGTAGAGTTTTAAAAAAACATCTATCCAAATGTTATTTATAAACCCATCGAAATAAGACCTAAAATGTAAAAAAAAAAACTTCCTTTACAAAAATTATTTTTAATTTTTTTGAAGCGGTCTAGTACTGATGCCAATTTTCAAAACAGTATGGCCTGGAGCACTAGAAAACACAAACACCCGCACTTATAAAAAGGGAAGAACCCTTCGACACTTTGCTCAATACTGGCATATATAAACACTACATCACTTACAAAAATGTTTGTAATTTTTTTCATTGTATAAAATTTTATAACACCACCTCAATTACCCCATTACTTTTAAACCTCACAAAGTTAAAGAGTTCAGCTTTAGTTAATATGGAATCTTAAGTAAAATTAGGAATTGATCAGTTAAATTTGATTCAATATATTCAAATTGCCCTCTTATGTGGTGAGCATACCACGTTTTGAATAACTGGGTTAAAACCATTCCGATGAACTATTTCTGCATCATAGATATGGATATATATCTAACTGGATATTTATATACTCCCATAGTGCCCATTAAATATGATAGGATTGTTTATGTATGGATAAATCAGAAATATATATTTCAGTATATATGTATTTATTTGTGATAATTCTGCAACTTTACTCTGACCTTCCTAATCTTCCAACTGTACTTTAAAGGGAGTCTGATTCCATGTTATATACAGTTGGTAAAGGCTGACGAGGCCATGCAAGGGACCAGGACCATCTTATCACGGGGGCACACAAGGCAGTTGCCAAAAGTCTCCATGATATTAGGGTCACCAAATCAAATTTTAAAAAATTTATGTTCATATCATCAAAAATTTGTTTACGAATGTGCTCAAATCATTCTTTTTTTGAACCCATGTATTAAATCAGGTTCAGCACTATGGCCTGTGGGCCGAATCCAGTACGTTGCTTTGCCGAGAGGCTTCAAATATTTAGGGAGGAACAAACCTACTTAAGGAAAGATCCCATTCACTGTATGTAAAAAAAATGTTATTGCATTTTATTTTTATTTTCTTCTATGAAGTTAATACACCAAACAAATATAACTATTAACTGAAAGAAATTATGAAAGAATCGGCCATAGATTTTGAATTTGAATATTAAATTGAATTTTCATAGTTTAAAGTGAGGTTAATGTATTGCATAGCAAACATGCAGACACAAAAATCAATTGCAGAAAGTTGAATGAACACAAACACAAGAGTGGAGAGCAGATCTGTTTACTCTAGCATGACCACTGATGAAAAGTTAACAAACAAAAAAAAAACTGACATGGGCTTTCATAGATTTTCCAGTCTTGGATGTATTTAAGCAAGGAAGAGTGAAATCAAAAAATTCTCCTCTATAGACATATTTATTGCAAATTTTCCTTCTTCATCGAATCTCACTAAATGTTGGAGGAGGCCCCTCAAGGAAACAAGCTCCCGCGGGAGATCTCTCTATCACTGAGAGTGAATCCAATTCTCTTCTTAGGAAGTGAAAAAAAAAAACTTACTGCTGAATAAAGAAACTTTTTTCTTTTGACTTTTTGTCATTTTCTTTCCTTCCTCGACTTTGCGTTCATGGGCATCTGCTTCCACTTTTCTTCAGGTTTTTGTAGCAGTGCGCAAAAAAAAATATATACAGAATATATCTCGGCAGTAACCCTGTTACCAGATAACTGTTAGCAGTAAATCCTTGGTTTAACGGACAATAGTCCATTAATTGCAAATGTTTGTTAAATTGAATGTTACCTGAGAAAGAGCATTTTTTACCTTTTTTACTCTTAAAATTCAAATTCAATATTTTACAAAATTGGCTTTATAGAATTATGATATGGAACCAATCGGTTAGATTTGAAAAAACTTGAAAGTAATCATCCAGCTTCAGTTCTTAACTGCAAAAAATATTCATTGTAAGAGACAATATTTCAAGTCCTCATGTTTCTTTCAACTTCTATATCAGTAGATGCCATTTTGAGTTGTAAGGATTGTAAAATTAATTGATGAATAAAGGTAAATTGCTGATGAAATCAGGATGACTAAGGCAAGGGCAATCCAAAAATATCTAGTTGTTCCAAAAAATTATCTAGAACGTAGGCAGAAAATACCAAAACATATCTAGATATTCAAGGAAATTATCTAATAAATTATCCAGAATTGAGGCAAAAAAATTATCCTAAGATCTAGATTTTCCAGGAAATTATCTAGAAACATACTGTATATTAAGCCTCCATCGACATTTAATACCAAAATATGAAAAATAACACCAATAATTTGAAGACTGTAAAGTGAAAATATGAAAGATGTTTTTTTTCCAATTTTGATGTTTTGAATTATAACTCATTTCATCAGAAATTTTTTCATTTTTGAAAATATTGAGGTTCGAATTCTTGTCCAAATACAGTTATTTAAAAAAACCAAAAAGGCAATTCAAGAAAGCTAAACCTCCGTAAAAATGTCAGAAAGTAAATGCCCACTCTATACTTATCGTAAATCGAACCGTCTTGTAAAACCTCTCAAAGACTTTTTTTTCTAAAAACCAACTAATTCCCAGAATGTTCTAGGGTTTAATGGATCTAAAGATCTAAAACTCAGAGAAGAATTTTATAAGAACTACAAGATTCAAAGAAATGAATCTCAACCAAAAATTTTAACCCTAACTGAAAGAAATGTTACGTGGACCAATTAAAAAAAAATTACTCTAATTTGTAAATATATTTGGAGACAAACTAATTGATTTTGGCATGACAAATCAGAGTAATTTTTTTAAAGTAGGTTTATGTAACTTTTTTCTTCTGTGTACAGATTTAAAATAGTGAAAAAAAATGAATATTTTAAAATTGACTTTAGACTGAATCTTATTTCAAAAATTAAGTATTTTGGGGTTTTGTGAACAATTAAAAGAAATTGTTAGATGGGAACATTTTGCTATGGAATAAATATGCCAAGGACACAAGTAAGTTTCCAGTTTATGAGCCCAGTGACCCTGTTAAAGATGTTACGTAGACCAACTTAAAAAAATAACTCTGATTTTTTACACTTGAATTTATTAGTTTGTCTCGTTAGTTGAGTAATTATACTTTGAGATAAACTAATAAATTTAGGTGTGACAAATTTGAGTTTTTCAAGTTGGTCTACATAACATTTTTTTCAGTATTTTTATCTTGCAATCCGCAAATATTATTTACAGTCCCAGTAATTGTTCTTATTTACTTGAAAGCTGTTGAAAGTATGTTTTGAACGTTAAGCTAGTGCCACCCTGAGGATTAGTGGAAAATTCTTATATTTTTGATTGGTTAAACTTTAGGCCCAAAATTTCATAAAAATCTAAGCATATCAAGATTTTGCCAGAAAATCTGAATGTACCAAAACTTTGCCAAAAAAAATCTAAAAGTATCTGAGTCTTATCAAGAAATATCTGAACTGATATCCAATATCTAGAAAAGAATTTCTTATATCTGAATGCTGCGAAAATATCTAAATTTAGATATGAAATATCCAAGTTGGCAACACTGGAAGCAAATTTCTGAGGCTCATGCCTTGCACAATTAAATCGTCCACTAAATCTGAAAACCATTGAATTGGGGTCTGTTAAACCGATGACTTACTGTGCCATCTTTTTGTCGGGTTACATTAAGTTGGGGTTATATAAAACAATGATTCTGCACCATTATTGATTAATTATATGGTTCCAACTTTCAAAACCTCAGTGAGAAGGGGGGGAGGGGTAGCACTTTTTAGCCCACCTCCAACCCATCTCCCCAATGGATGCCCATGACGCTATGTATACACGGTGATCCAAAAGTAGGTTTATACACTAAATTTTTTTGGAACATTCTTTTTTTTGTTAACAAAGAAACAATATTTATATGATTGATGAATCTGTGGCCAAAGGTACAAGGACATGAATTACTGAGTTCCAACTGAATTCATGTACAGCTCAATTATTTTAATGATTATACAGAAAATTTAAAGTTCATAACTGTCGGAAACCGTCAGCCAAAACTGTCGAAATAGGTTTCTTCAGTTTTCAAGTTGATCCAGCTGGTTGGCTATGTATGATGTGTGCAGGCAGCAGAGCAAGAGCCAGAAGGCTGAAATTTTAAACATATACTTTTTATTATGGGGAAAAAATGTTTTTCTTGTTTTTTTTTAATTCGTCCCCAAGATAGATTTTTAGTGGGGATTTGAGTTTGCAATACAGAGGCCATGTCAAGCAGCGAAAGCCACATTGAGTTGAATTCTGCATTCTGGTCTGACTAATACAATTTGCCGACTTGTTGATGTATACTGTTTCTTAGAGTTTTCATGTTCACTGGTATTTCAGTAGGGTCCAGCCAGAATATACAATCTCAAAAAAATAGGGAAATATAATTATTTATCAGAGAATTAATAGAGCAACTTTTTACGCAAAAACTACATTAAAAAATAATGTGTGAATCTACTTATAGACCACCCTGTTATATCTTATTTATGTATGTATGTGTATATATATATATATATATATATTATTGTGTCATCCACAGACAACTGTTTCGATGTATTACATCTCTTCAGTGTGGCTATAGACATTATCCCATCCAGTACCGCGAGGCAGAATTGAAACCCTCACATCGGACCCGGAGGCCGATATCCTAACTCTGAACTGAATTTAAGCGATATATTCATTTTTACGCAGAAACTCCTAATCCACCAGAGTGCTCTATTCCTATGGAAGAGCATTGCATAAGCTTACAATGGATGAGTTACCTCACTTAAAGAGTGCTCAACCCTGAATAGAGGAGCATTATATATATATATATATATATATATATATATATATATATATATATATATATATATATATTCATACTTATGTGTACATTAAACACTCACTATAATAAACCTTGAAGTAATGAATTTTGGCTTAAAGAACCTGTAGATCAATCCGAACTGACTTTAGATTTACTGAACAAAGTTTGATATACAGCAAGCACGAGGACCATAACAAACATGCTATTATGCTAGTTTCATTGTCCAGCCTTTTGCAGCCTTTAGATCAAGATTAAAGTGTGGTATCTGTTCCTCTCATGTCAACGAAACTGCATTAACTTCCCATTTTCAATTTCAAATGTTATTATGGTTGTATTTTAATTGTTTTCTTCATTAATTTAAATTTAATTTGCATATTTTTTTACGAACAAAATTTGTCATGAATTTTATTCATTGTTGTCAATGAAAACCATGTGACTTAGCATTCTCATTATCCTACTTGCGTTTCACACTGAAAAACCAATTTATCTGATTTCATTAAATCATTCGACTCTTCATAACTCTTTAAGGCAATAATCATAATATATTTTATAAGAATACTTGAATTATTTTATACTTCAAAACATTCAGAATAACAACTGAAATACAACTATGATATAACTTATTTTTTTGCCTTCCAGTTCTTTATTTAACTCTTAAATTCATGGACTGCTAGTAATATGGATTTTTGATTTTAGGAAAATTTTACCAAGGATTTCAAGTAATGAAATGTATTGACAAGAACTTTGATTGTAGAAAAGCAATGCCAAAGATTTTGACTAGTTATTCCTTGACACTGATTTTGACTAAAAAAACTTATTTCAACCTAAAAGCATTGCCAGTGATTTTGACTGCAAAAAATATTGCCAAGGATTCAGACTGTGAAAATACATTTGCTCTAATTTTGAGTAATTTGAGTAAACAGCTTATCATGATCTTGATTATAAAAAATCATTGCCAAGAATTCTGACTCTGAAAATCATTGCCAATGGATGTTTATAATAGAAAAGCATTCCAATGTACTTAGGCAGCATGCTGTATTGACAGTGATCAATTAAAGAATTGGAAAAAAGGGTTATCAATTGATAAGCTAATTCTCACATTTTTTGTTGGGTGGTAATCACTAAAATATCTGAATTTTCAAAAAACATGTTGACACAAACAAAAATATTAATTTAGCATAAACCTACATTGTAAATCCCCCCCCCAGGAATTTATTTTAGAAGCGGAATTTTCAAACAAAAAGAAACTGTTTTTCCAAGATATGATAAGGAGTAAACATTTAAATTTTCAGCCCTCAAGCTCCATTGGTGTGGCCTGTATGTGTGGTACATATATACCTAGTCAGTCAGCTAGCCAGACCAACTTGAAAACTGAAGAAGCCTATTTTGATAGTTTTGCTGATAGTTTTTTTTAGTCAAACAAAGGTTTTTAACAATTTTAGTTTGAATCGGAGTTTAAAGTTGACTTTGTTTACAAGAACAATCCTCACTTAATTCAAGGGAGATAACCCCTCACTAGTATATCTCTGAATTTTTGAGATGAGGTATTATTATTATTTCTATTATTATTCGGACTATCCTCATCTTGGTTAGTATATCTCTGAATTTTTGAGATGAGGTATTATTATTATTTCTATTATTATTCGGACTATCCTCATCTTGGTTAGTATATCTCTGAATTTTTGAGATGAGGTATTATTATTATTTCTACTATTATTCGGACTATCCTCATCTTGGTTAGTATATCTCTGAATTTTTGAGATGAGGTATTATTATTATTTCTATTATTATTCGGACTATCCTCATCTTGGTTAGTATATCTCTGAATTTTTGAGATGAGGTATTATTATTATTTCTATTATTATTCGGACTATCCTCATCTTGGTTAGTATATCTCTGAATTTTTGAGATGAGGTATTATTATTATTTCTATTATTATTTGGACTATCCTCATCTTGGTTAGTATATCTCTGAATTTTTTAGATGAGGTATTATCATTATTTCTATCATTATTCGGACTATCCTCATCTTGGTTGTTTTTCATACAACATTTTGGCCATTGTACTCTACGGCCTTCATCAGGTATCATCTGGTAGGTGTGAGGAAGTAATGAACCAAACCCTTTATTTAACCAACGGGGGTATATTGACCGCACTCCCCTCTTAGCATTAGTAGTATTATTATTGTCTCACATTAATGATACCTGATGAAGGCCGTAGAGTACAACGGCCGAAACGTTGTATGAAAAACAACCAAGATGAGGATAGTCCGAATGATAATAGAAATAATAACCCCTCACTGTTTGTCCGTCCCATCACGTTAAATCAAACTGATATATAAAATTAACATTTCCATACCGTGATTTGAAATTATGACCAAATGATTGGTTGGTGGCTCTCTTACCGACTGAACCAAACTGACAAGTGTCACATATCTACAAATCTATTTATTATATATATGTTATGCTGAATCGGTGGAATCGCCTCATTGGTTAATCTTAAACATTTTTGCTGAAAATAGATGAATATGTTATTTCAATTTGATGAAAAGTTCATTCAATTAAAACATGGATATAAAACAACTAGTTTTTTTACAATCAAAAGTTTATGTAATCGAAGCAAAATCAACTTTTTTTCAAAAAAGAAGTAAGTTTCACCAATTGGACAATTTCACCCTTTTAGCATAACATATACAATATACAAAAGTTGCCGAAATCATCTTCAGAATAGAAGTAGGAGTGAAGTTTGACTCTATTTCAGCCAGGCTTGTTGGCATTTTTTTCACTAGTATTTACTGAAATTACCCCCAAAAATAGTCGGGCACAAGGCCATAAATGTGGAGCACTTGGTGAGTATTGGCTAAATAGGAAAAAGGAAAAGATCAGCTAAATCTAGCCGAAAAATGGCTGATTTGACATCCAAGAGCAACCTCAGGGAACGTGCAAATTTAATTGATTGAATAATTAAAAGAGGCCAAAAATCCAAACATTGCCAAATTGAAAAATTCTCGACTAATTGCATTTTTTTAAGGCCAGATTTGTAAAATTTGGACATAAAATGGCCAAATTGGCAACCCTGATTCAACGCCCGAACTTCCTGGTGTGAGAAGTTAATCCTAGTTACGTCCCTTGATAGAGTAATTCTTCAGAATTAAAGTCTCAAACATAGCAGACACGTGTTGGGCTTTTTAATTAATATTTTCACGATGCAGAGAGACAGAAAGGTATTTATATCTATTTATTTACCCATTTACCTTTATATTTGAGTTCGTTTTCATCAAAGAAAGACTTAACACTTTAAACTAACTTCTTATCTTGATGTTAGATAAAGTTTGGTATTCTTAAATATAAGCTTGGTTTGGTTTGTTACGAATTTTCTGGCATAAAAAAATTATTTTTGTTCTATTTAATTTCTTTTTCCCCACGTTTCTTGATTATTGTCTTTTGAAGGGGAAATGTGATTTTAAGTATTTGAGGATTGGAATTAAGTAAACTTTCATAATCTTTGATTAATAGCACGTTTTTTGTTGAGCAAATTCCTTAATGTAATTTCCTCTTTCAAGTCGAGATCGACCATGTGCTTAAAATCCTTTGAGGCCGTTTCCAAAAATGTTTCGAGTTTTTTAGGTTAGACATCTATTTATTTCGTTCGTCTATTTTGCATTTTTATGTTTTGAATGGTGCGTAAAAAGGAGAAGAAATCGAAGTACAAGACCAATCAATATTTCTCCTCGTGGGAAATCCACTACAGAAAGTAACTTGACTAATATACAAAGCCGTAGTTTTAAACGACTGACTTGAACTTAGGGTCCAATTCAGCATTATAGTTACTTGGTAAATATACACTGTCACTCCTAGAACATGAAATTGGTTGTTTTCATGACTGACACCTTTTCCTTATTGATTGAAAGTCCTAATTTTTGGCTTACTTTCGCAAATTGTAAGCCATTTCAAAACAGGTACGGTAGGCTGGAAGTGACTAAAAATGTCTACGTTTTAATACGCCTAAATTTATGGTTAAATAAAATATTAGAGACGTGATTACACCATTTGTGATATATATTAACAAAGTATAAAATTATTTAATCGAATATTTGGGACGGGATAAAATAGAGAGAAAACATCATTGGATTATTTATGAAGTATTTATTAGTAATCAAATGAATAGATTAAGATGAAAAATCTTACTTTTCTGTCTTTAAGATGGAGAAATCTTTCTATCCCCCCCTTATTGAATCTATCAGTCTATGTACGATTTTTCCTTTTGGTTTCTTGATTTATTTTTTATATAGACATATATTGATGAATTCATCAGATGTTGTTTTTCTCTGTAATATTTCATTTGATTTAATCCCACCTCTGATACCCAATTTAATTCAATAATTTGATATTTTTGTTAAGTAAACAAATATATACATGTATATAGAGAGAGAGATTTTGCTAAAACAAAAAAAACTGTCATAGATTTATTAAAGAGGAAAAATGAAATAACTGTAAAATGCTGGCATCGTTCAAAATTCTTCTTAACAAACATAACTTAGCAATCCATACATTAATACCTTAAAGGTAAGATAGACAGTTTACTCACGTACCCATCATGCCCCAAAACATCTAATCAACATTATTTACTCCCTCAAATGTCCAAGTAGATTAAGAACAATACAATTCACTCTGGTCATAAAGGATATTAACAAAGGCAATAAATTTAATGCCAAATACCAAGGTTGAGATCAAAACATCCCTTAGAACAGAATCCAGCATCCACTTATAGATAACTCTTACACCTAGCTCACACCCTTTGATATGTAACTTACTACCACCAGCAAAACATACTAACTACAAAAAACAATATAACAAAAAAAAAACTCCTCCCACTCATAGCGATACCCACAAGACTCTCACCAAATTCCCCAACAAGAATCTAAAAACACATATTATCATTCGCCTGAAGAGACCCAAAGAGGGCTGAAACATGAACTTGTTTGTGTAGCCAATCCACTTCCATATTTCCAGCTCTGCTCTAAAGCAACTTTATTTTCAAAGTATAAAGTTGAATGTATTGAGCACACTACGAAATAAATCCATCACATGTCAGACATAGCTTCATATTACATTATGTCATGTTATATTGCAAACCTGATTTATGCTGTATGTGTGTATGTATATATATATATATATATATATATAAAAAGTAAAACTTGCATGCACATATGTAAATTATTGGCAGCCATTTGCTTCCTTTGTAGCCAGATCTTTTTTTAGTGTAATAATGACTCCTGATATCTTCAAATTTCATTTCAATAAATATTATTTAAACATTAATCAGTAGAGCCTTTGTATGATTTATTGAGTGTACTTAACATTGATTAGTACACTCGAAAATTCATTTAAAGGCTCCAGTGAATGATGGAAATAAAAAGTAGAATTACCATGATCTTAAAATATCTTTCTATTGGATATTTAAACATTATTCAATTATTAGAGCCTTTGTATGATTTTTCGAGTGCACTCAACATCGATTAATCAAAAATTAACACAAGGAAAATAACAATTAATAAAAAGTATATATATTAACCCAATGAAAATAAAAGCCAATAGGGTTTGTTGTTTTTTTTTTTTTACTTTTTATCTCTAATCCACATAGTATTGACTGGATATCAATGTCTCTATAAGATTAAATGTCTACTACTTGTAATTAATGTATTCTGTTGTTCTTTTTAAAATCCAGTTATTTTTAGCCACCAACAGGAGCAACTTTTTAATAATTATGGTGACCAGTAATTTACATTTGTGTATGAAAATTTTACTACGAATAAATATAACAAATGCTGTAATCCTGATTCTAATACTTCATCTAATCCTTATAGATTTAGGCATATCAAGACGTAGATGTTTTTAGTCACTTCCGACCTACCATAACTGTTTTCATAAATGGCTGACTAGGCTGGAGACAATTTTCAAAAGAATGCCATTTTTTTTTTTTTTAATTGGGTTTCTGGTTTTGACTGAACTTACAAATCTTGACAATATCAAAGTTTAGTAATATCTGTTCTTGAGTAACAATGTCAGTGAGCCTTACTTCATTCAGACATTTAAAATCATCAATGGTATAGAGGGAGTAAAGTTTAACAGAAGATGTCAGGAATGTGGGAAAAGCATGTAAACAAAAAATAAACAAACATTAGGCACACAAACCAGGGGACATAGAGATTCCAAATGCAGTACTAAGCAGGTCTGAGAAATTCATTCATTCTTTGTGACTGAAGTTACACCAGCTTGGATCAGCCTGAGTCAGGAAACAAATGTAATATCAATAAATACATTCAAATTCGGGTAGGAAAAAGATTCAAAACAAGGATTTGCAGTACAGCTTCTGCTTCTTATATTGAGCACTAAAAACAATTGGTTATGGATCTAATTACCCCAATCGGGTACCAAATGACCTTTGATAATGATGTTTTTCTTGCATCAATGAAACATAGTATTTACTTTCTCTTTTGAATTTCAAACAGGATCATGATTTTATTTTAATTTAATTTGAAATTTTTTTTTTTTTTTTTTTAATTGACCAAAGCCAGGGTTTGGCAATCTTTGCAATAAAGCAAAATTGATTTAAAAAAAATTTTTTTTTTTCAAATTGTTAAACTCTATCTCCTATAAAACTGTCCCTGACACAGTGAGGTGACTTTAATTGTATATTTTTTGTTGATGTTGTGTTCTGAAATTGAATATACGTTGAAAAAAAAAATTGGCTTCAAGAAATCTGAGTTACCATTTAGAAGCAGACACAGCAATGTTGTTTTGTGGGAAATATGATTTCCAAGTGTTAGGGTTTGTTTTGTATGCTTTTTTTTACTTTTGATTAATGAAGGCT
Source organism: Thysanoteuthis rhombus (assembly GCA_963457665.1). Lineage (NCBI taxonomy): Eukaryota > Metazoa > Mollusca > Cephalopoda > Oegopsida > Thysanoteuthidae > Thysanoteuthis > Thysanoteuthis major. The sequence continues at coordinate 35,535,523 of OY735242.1, read as the reverse complement.
GCTTAATTGTATATTTTTATTTGTGTCTGCAATGTCTGTCTTTTCCGCATTTATAATATCTTAGTGGAGATATTGACTGATTTTTTTTCTTTCTTCACAGTATGAGAAGGGTGAGGCTACCCAATTCATTACCAGACGAAAGGCAATTCAAAGGTTGCAGCTGTCACTGCCTGATTTTAGGTAAGTACCTCCATTTTGTTTATGAAGATAGAACTTACAACTTGAACTAAAATGGTTTCATATTGGACATGTTGACTGGAATCAGATGGAAGTCTTCTGAAAACCCATTGGGGGGAGGACTGTAGATGTGACATACACAGGAATGAAAACAACATACCACACCTTATCAAATTAAGGATCAAACTTGCTGAACACCAGCCCATCCGATGGGATTTTCAATTAGTTCCTTCAAAAGGTCTAAATGGAGTCCAATAATCCATGATGAGATTTTAGCTCTATTGATTGAATTGTACATTATTTGAAAATCATCGCCATCATGAATTTTTTTTTTCTTTTTTTTTTTTTTTGATTCTAACAGTTGAACCTCTGATGCCTTTTGAGAAAAGATATTTATTTTCTTTTGAGGGATTTTTGTATAATTAAATGAATAAATTAGAATAGAACAAATCTTAGTGTGGTAATAAGTCACAAACAAGGCAGCCCTCCTTAGTCTACAGTTACAACATGGGGTAAATATTAACTTATAGTGGGGGGCAAAAATTTTGGTATGCAAATGTCTTGATACCATTTTGAAATATATCTTAGTGACAAGATGGGCATTCCACCTGTGAAGGTGCTGCACTCATCACCATTTGTAGTGTAAGCAGATACAACGCACTGTATGATCCAGATGTCAGATGGTGCATTTGACAGTTGAGAGAGAGGCCTGACCCTGAGTCAACACTATGGAGCAAACACCAGTGAATAATGATAATGATCTTTTTATGTGGGAACATTAAGTTAGTGTTACATAAAACAATTTTACTGCACCGTTATCCTTTATTGACCAATAGGTTCCAATTTTCAAACCCCTTTGCCCTCACCCCTTCAATGGACACCCATGCTATGTGGGGAAGAGCATTTTGTTAGCTGTCAGTTAGACTACTCGGTTTGAAAAATTACTTCTAACCCTTTCAGGGCTGAATATGGTAGAATTAGAAAAATCAATTTATATATTTTAGAGGTAAAGATACATAGAGAATTCAAATTTAAGTCATTATTTGATTGAAAATTTTGTAGCAGAAGTTTCAGATAAATCTTTTAAAAACATATTCCATTGTCAGAGGCCAATATGGTTGTTCTTGTCCAAAAAAAAAGGGTTGAGAAATATTTTTGGAAACCTCTTTGTGAATTCATTTTCTTCAATTGATTTTTTTCTTTCTTTGCAGGCGACTTTGTATTCTGAAAGGAATTTATCCTCAGGAACCAAAAAAGAAAAAAGTTGTCGGTCATGGCAGCAGGACACCACGGACATACTATCACGTCAAAGATATTGCGTTCTTGTCACATGAACCAATCATCAGAAAATTCAGGGAATTCAAGGTGATTCTTCTCTTTTGTCTTCATGGGAATTTACCATATTCACCTTGCATGATATGAGAAATTTAATAAAAAGATCAAAGTCAAAATTGGAGAGTAGATTTATACTTGGGTGTATCATTTTTACTGTATGGTAGCAAAAAAAAATATACAGATTTGGATCTTCATTATACTGAATTTTTCAATGGAAGTGTCTTTTTGGGAAAATTTGCCTGTTATCTAATTAGTACCAGAAATATTAACATCTGATAATTAGTTTATCTTCGGTCAAATTTTAAAATGTAGGTGTATTCCACTTGAAAAATTTGGAAAATTTTCGAATGCAAATTATTATGATTATTTTTTGTTTTCATTGTCACGACTTTAAGTAGCATCTATTTTAAAATTTAGTTTGTGTTTTAAAATTTGCTGCGGAATTTCATCGGTTTCTTAGAAATAAGATGAATAACTATGGCTGTACTTTCGATCTTTGCACCTGCCTTTCAATCTTCAGCTGATTGTCTCTTGATATCCAGCCAGCAACCATCTCTCTCTCTCTCATATCTCTATCTCTTCCCCCCTATATTTGGATTAGTTTCACTCGTGAAAATTTTCCTTCCCTCTCTGTACAGTACCTAACTTTCTGTTCTTGCCTCTCTCTACCCTCTTATTAAACTAACTTTCCTTTCTCTTCCCCTTTTTTTTCTAATTCCCTCTGTAAACTACCTAACTCCTCTAAATACCCTGTTATTAAACGTCCGAACACAGAAGAGCATAGGAACAAGCAGAATAATAATATAGTTATTTGTAATACAACCTCACTTCGTACATTTGTGCAGAGATCAATTTTATCTTGGCACTGTGGGAAAATATGCTCTGGCAGTCTTGATGTGTTGACCTCTGAGGCAATCGGGCTGGCTTAGGATAGTGTGACAATTGATGTGTTCAGAGGTCTTGGAGATGAAAGGGGGGTAGACAAGATGGGAATAAAGCTGTTGGCTAAGAATTAAGTTGCCAAACCAAGTTGCAAGATCTAGCCAACTTAACTTTTTGCTCTTCCAAATTTTTGGGCAAGAACAAGGGATGACAGGAAACCAATTCTTAGGGCTAGAGATATACACGAGTATTTTCAGGCAAGTTTTCTTTAATAGCTGTGTGGCCAGGCAGCTCTGCATAAAATCATGCCATGTGTATTCTTTTTGGGTAAAGGTTCTTTTCATTTTGGTGCTACACTGTTGTACTAGGAAGACTTTTTCTTCTTCCTTTCAATTTTAGGTACTTCCAATCAATTGGACCAGTGGGGAAATTTTACATGCATGAAGGCTGCAGTGTTTTCTAACATGGCTGCAAGTGTGACACGCCTTGAAGTGGATTCAGTACCAACGATAACTTATAATAATTATACTTGGTACATTTTATTCCATCATAAATTTATGCATAAAACATTAAATTAGTGTCTACTTTTCATTTATAAATTTTTATAAATAAATTTCTTGGATCAAGCTGTAAGAGACCGCATGTGATGGTCGAGGGGGCGACATGTAGCATTTAGGCTGCTGGTTCCCCACCCTTTCATCAAACCTTCAAACCATCTGGAAATTTGTTAGTTTTTAGAGAAAAAAAATCTTTAAATGTTCGGAAGGGTGGTTCTATTTACTATTATATCAAAATGCTAAGCTTTACTATCCGAGATTTTTACTGATGTACGGCATACATGAATTATTTCATTTTTGTGCCTTTTCCAACATGTGATCTGTGCCTCTCTACTCGGGCGTGTGAAAATAAATTTTTTCCAGAATTGATAACGGGGTGGTAGGGGCAATTAAGTGCATAAGGGTAGGAAAACTTCATTGCACCTAGAAATGAATTGTACCCCTTTTTTGTACTTTCAGCCTCGTTGTTTTATTCTCTCTTTGTACTTACTTGGCTCTGTCCTTAATACTTTTTCTCTTCCTCTTCAGCACTTCACACGGAAAATAAAAAAGGCAAAAGAAAAGAATGAAAAGGCAAAGGCCGAGCGTCTCCGGATCAACCGACCGACATATCGTCTTGACAACATTGTGCGAGAACGGTGAGTTATTTTACTTCATTTAATTTTTATTAATTGAAAGAGATTTTTTTTTTTTTTAATTTTTTTTTATCCATTAGCTTTTAACACTTGAATACATATAAAAAGTATTTGAATGTAAAAAACATCAAGGGAAATAACTTCTGAATAAAGTGACCTACTGTTGACCTTTTTTTTTAAGGTGATTTTTTTTTTTTTTTTTTTTTTTTTTTTTTTTTTTCTCCAAGTTCTGTTCACGGAAAAGCCCCACTGTCAATAGGAATAGTATCAAGTGGCTCCTGAATTCAAAACTTAATGTAAGACATAGAGGAGTGATTACAACAGCCTTCTAACAGGGGTGCCATTTGGTATTATTCAAGGCCAAATTTGGTCCTGAAAGTAAATTTACACAAATGATGAGATAAAACATAACTAAACATGAACAATAGATAGAAAATCTATATTTTAATTCATTTTCTTGCAAGCTTAATCTGATGATGAATTTCAAGTTATTCGGTTATTTTGGCACTAAAGCTATCTAATTTGGTCTAATGATGGATTTTGAGTTATTTGTTTATTTTGGTACTAAAGCTATTTGATTTAGTCCGATGATGGTTTTCAAGCTAATTGATAAGCAATCTTGAGTCTGATCTGTACCTGATGGGTAACCAACCAGGTGGACCAGGTACCATAAACAGTTGGAGATCATGATGACTACAAACACAAAAACTTTTTGTCTTGTGCAGCAAAAGACATTTGGTCACCCACCTTCAAATCTCCATCAGTGATTAACAATTTTCTAAATTGAAAATTCTTATTGCAAATTTTGGGAAACCAAAATCTTTCTGTTCATTCACTAACAGCGTTGTCCTTAAGTTTGGAAATTATATTTCTCTGAATTCCAGTTCTATTACAAACCATTTTGATTGTAAACAGGCATAAAATGCAAATCAACTGTGAAAAGTGGAAAAGTTTTTCATGTTCACCCGGTAGAAAAAATGTGAAAATAGATGCAAAGCAATTTTTCACTTGTCGGCAAATTAGATGTGTCACTGTCGTCTCCAGCCTCATTCTGGCAACTCCTGCAATGACGTTGTCACCCAGCTCTATCAGCCCTTGCCTTTCCCTTTGACAACATTGATGTATGGAGAAAGGAGACTGTGGGCATGGACAACCATCTGTCTTCCAAACAACCCTTGTCCCGGTCTCTACCCCAAAAGCAAGGCTTTCCACCTGCAAATCCATAGTTTCGCAAGATTGACTCTAGTCAACAGAGGATATGATGTAAAAGAAAAAAAAGACGTTGATAAAAATTGACAACATAGGTTTCTTCAGTTTTTAAGTAATTCTAACTTGCTATCTATATCTGTCATGTGTACAGGCCGCACTAATGGAGCTAAGGGCTGAAAATTTTAACGTTTCTCTATATGTCAAGAAAAAAGTTTTCTAATGAATTTCCAATCCTAATGATTTTTTAGTTGGATATTCAATTTACAATGTAAGTTTATGCTGAATTGGTCCATTAAATTGTGTCCAACTTTGTTCATGTTTGTTTTTTGATAATTCTGACTTTTTAATAATCGAACAAAAGGGAAGAGAAGTAACTTATTCATTGATCACCCTAATCACAGCTTGCTGCCAAAAGATGTTTGGGATTTTTTTTTTTTTTTTTTTTTTTTTTTTTTTTCATTTTTATTTTAAATATCGATCTTGAATTGATATAAGCAAATTTTTTGAACAACCAATCTCGGACTTTGAGCAAGTCTTTCAACGCCATTTATTTCTTCCAATTCTCCTTTGCCAGGTACCCTACGTTTACAGATGCATTACGGGACCTTGATGATTGTCTTTCCATGTGTTTCTTGTTTGCAACATTCCCGAAATCGTCTCACATCAACTTGCACAAAGTCCAGCTCTGTCGACGTCTCACAGGTGCGTTGTCTTGAAATTCATTTGGGGGGGGGCTGAAATATTTGTAACATCTTCTGAATTGCATTTAACGCGTTGACCCCAGATCATGTTTATATACTTTTTCAAATGTCTTGGAAAACTTTGGATCATATATATATATATGTATATGTATATATATATATATATATATATATATATATATATATATATATATATATAATAAACCTTACCACCAAGCACTTCACTCCCGAGTCTCACTCTCTACAGTACACATTATATATATATATATATGTATATGTATAATTCACCTGAAGAAGCCCCAATGGCTGAAACTTAAACGTGTTTGTGTAGCGAATCTTTACTTCATTATATTCTATGCTCTACTCTAAATTAGTGTTGAATGTATCTAGCACTTTATGAAATAAACCCACCACACATCAGGTATTGTATTATATTATATACCTGATTTGTATTATTTATATAGAAAGCTTTACTACTATAAATCCTAAAAATATTAAACTGTCTTTTCAGGCAATTATTTCTCAAAATCTGTGAATGTAATTTACACAATCTTTTCAGTAATTTTTATGTTCTAGACAAAATTAGATATTATTTTACTATGTAGCAATTTTCCTGTTGGGGTCATCAGTTGTAAACCATGTAACCGTTTCGGGAATTAAAAAACTAAACGGTTTGATTAACATGATTCTCCCGCAGTGTTGATCAAACACCACCTCCCTTGAAACTACGACTTACGGTATAGCTTTATTTCATTATTTTTAGGGCCATGTCGTAATACATATAGTTTTATACTACACATTTGAATTTTTGAAATGAAGGGCCTACTCACATGTTACCTAAAAAAATGTATTTCATGATGAGGGGTCAATAAGTATAACAGCAAACATGACTCGTTTTTCATGTCGCTCCTATTGAGTGTTCACCTATGTGAATATTGAAACTGTGTTGATTTTAATCTCAGACTGCATGCAAACCAACTTATAATATCATCTTTAAGAATACTAGTTATTCATAAAAACTTTTTCAAGTTGATTTTCTACCAACATATTCAATCAAAGAATTGGACAGAATGTTTTAAGATCTCTATCTTTATACTAAATTATTCATGTGTTACACCATCTCATTTCCATCAGTATTATAATTTTTTTCAAAAATAGCCTTGTATATCAAATAACATTCTAGCAGGTAGTATCACCTATATGGGCTATTCTATGAATATACTTCAGATATTTGTTACTTAATTAAATTGAAAATCTCAAATGGCAGTGGGCTGGCCATGTTGCAAGAAAGGCAGACAACCGATTGACATCAAAACTCACGACATGGATCCCCCGAGATCACATGCACAATTGGCAGAATATTAGATGGAGAGATGAGCTAGACAAGTTCAGGAAGTACTGGCTCCGCGACGCCCATGATAGAGAAGTGTGGTAGATCCTGGGGAAGGTCTATGTCCAATGACGGACGCTAAAAGACTGATGATGATTATGAGTTCAATCACCTACCCCACCCAACTACCTATCAGTCAGGCAAAAGGACCAGAGCCAAATGTTTTCCCCTTTCCTTGATTCTAGTCAATCCAATGATCTTTTGCATTGACAAGGACTAAATTCATCTTTTTTGGTTATCTAACACCTCTAACATTAATGTTAATATTAGATTATTTGATTTGATATACAATCATGTATACTTATTTATTCTATGTTTTATTCTCTCTATAACGTATTTGTGTGTGTGTATATATATATATATATATATATATATATATATATATATATATATATATATAATCAATGGATTCAATTTTCACATGGGTGAACAGGAAACATACACCCCCTGACCCTACCTCTCATAGACCCATCTCATTTCAAACCAAATGTTACCCTCATTTACGCAGGTACAAACACCTCCCCCTACCGCTCCTACTAAACAAACAGGGATATTCACATTCTCCTCTCAGCATCAAACATGTAAACAGTATATTTTTCTCTGTGAACCATTGAAAATATTTTTTCTCTGAAAAAGACAGCTGCCCCCACCCCCGTCAAAATGTATCGAACTACGCCCATAGAATAATTATGAAAAGAATCTTGATATGTAACATCTATCACTTGCGTTTCTCTCTTCACCTTCCAATTTTCATTTTCATCTATGTATATGTTTGTAATTTTCCTGATGGTTAATTCTGCATTGATTCATTTATATGAGGTACAGATAGATATTAATTTTATTTTTGTTTTTTTCCTTTCAGTTGAGTTTATGCACTATGTCATTGCTTCGAGGTCGTTGAGTAAAGTAAGTATTTTTCTCTTTTGAATTTGAAAGTTAATTCTTGAATTGAAGATTGCATCTACATTGACAAACTTGAGTTTCTTGTTTTGGAAGTGCAAAAATTTCTGGGTGTGCTCAAACATTTTTGACATATTTGTAAGTTTTCAACCAATTTCAGCATCTTTTGGATGATTTTGGCTATTATTGAAAAATTTAGCAACTTTTGGCTGTTAAACTAGCGTGAAAGAGCTTTATAAAGTTGGCAACACAGAGTTGTTTCCCAAAGGCATTGGTATGAAGTGAATGAAAGCAGCTTTGGCCAGAACTCAAACTCAATTCTAGGATTGTTCTCTATACTGCTAACCGCTATGCTACTGCGCACCTCTGTTTGTATTGGAGAGCTACTAAAAAGGGGTGTAAATATCAAACTACCTTAAGGGGGTTCCACTCTCTAGTTCGGAATAGATTATCCTTTTCCTAGATTGGTGTTTTTTTTTTGGAAGCTAGAGAACCGTCTACCTTGCTATTTTATCCACAGCTGGAGGGTGGATTCATACCTTTCCTAAGGGTATTGGTGTAAAGTGAACATGAATAGCCACGGCTGGAGCTGAAATGTGGGTGGCTGATTCCATTCTTTACACAGTCATCAACTATGCCAATCACACTTCCACCTCACATTATTCCCAAGTATTCAAGTGTACTCATATTTTTTTTGAAAACTCGCAAAAAAATCTAAAAGAGGCAAAATTTAAAGCATTTTTTCAAGCCATTACCTAGGCACCCCTTGCAAAACCCAGTGAGCGTTTTGTGACCCTCCCTCCAATAAATCCTTTTCCTAAAATTGGCAACCCTACTCATGACTACCAGGCAGGTAACTAGATGTGCTTAACCAACACTTTAATTCACGTAGACCCCATGTCCCTTCAGACTTTGACTGATGCCTCAAGAAGGTCAGAGGGTGCAGTGAGTGAAACTCTCTGATTGGCCTGTGAGATTTTTTTTTTTTTTAATAACCTGACAGCCGGGAAGTGTACTTGACCGAAATACTTATGTAAAGAAGATTGACTCCTGCCTAGATGAAAAGAATCATGTGTAGTGTAATGAACTAAAATGACTTTGATCTCATTGTTTTACCTTTCCTGCTCCTAGGTGGACAAACTTTGCTGCAAAGAACAAAGGGGTTACGTAGTAGGGATGCATTAACCCTGTTGTCTTACGATGAGAAATCTATTAGAGGGTTTATTTTCGTTCCATCCATCCCTCATAAAAAAATTCATAAAAATATTTTTTCTGATCAATTGAATATAAAAATGTAATAAAAGATCTTTTTCCAACTCAACCAGCTGCCCTCAGACATACCCAAGAGAAAGTTGACACAACTTGGTCGAGTTCAATCTTACAGACTGATTGTGATTATAACAACAAAGAAGGGGACACTAGTCAGAATATGTCATTGTATAATGTTGAAGGAATGTTAGCGGTTAATCGATTTTTCTTGAAATGGTCATGGTCCTACCCTCTAACATGTCAACATCAACTTCAGTTTTCAAGTTAGTCTGGCTGGCTACGTCCTTATGGTTTTCCTAATTTTTATTTTCCTCTCGAAAAAGTATTTAGTGGGTGTTTTCAATCTAAATCAGTCCTTTCATTTGTATCCGACAACATTTAAGCTTGATTTTTTTTTTTAGTGATCACCCCCCCCCCAATAAAACTTTAAAAATAACTTATTCATCAATCATATCTTTTTCCAAATTTTTTAAATGATTACCCCCACATGGCATGCTGCCAAAATATGTACTTGTGGCGGTTTCTATTGGGCGACTAACCAGACCTGTTCGATTTATCTATTTTTTTTCAGGTGTTCATCTCTATCAAAGGGATTTATTACCAAGCAGATATCAATGGCGTGAAAGTCAACTGGGTGATTCCTCATAAATTTGCCCACAATGTAAGTTTTACCCAGTAACTTATCGATTTATCGTCCATTTTTTAATTGATCGCTCCCTATGTGGCATGCTGACAAAAGATGTTGGTCGTGTGACTGTTTTTTTTTTTTTTTTTTTTTTTTTGTGACTAACCTTGCCTGTTGACTTCTTTTTTTGTCTTGCAGTATTCGACTGGAGTTGACTACAAAATCATGCAAATCTTTGTTGAGTTTTACACGACCCTTCTCGGATTC